>JAVQJF010120542.1:0-29161 GCA_036023855.1 Gadopsis marmoratus
AGGACAGCAGCAGGAGGAGGGGTTGGCAGCACAAACTCACCCCCCCCCCCCTCCCTCCCTCACCATTCCTCTCTCCCTCCCTCCCTTGTCCACTCACCACCCCCACAAAAGGGTCTGGGGCTCTTTGATTGGGTGTGCTGCACTGTGGAGAGGGGAGTTGAAAAAGAGTCCCATTTCCCTTTTGCTGTGCCACTACCCCCTGCAGGGTGAAGTCAATATACCCTTTCTCTGCCTTCGTATGACCAGCTGGCTACAGTGGGGCAAATAAACACTCCAGCTCCATTGGCCAGTATGACTCCCATCTGAAACACAGCCTTTGTCCCATGTGGATTGTGCCCTAATTGGTGTTCCCGAGACAAATTCTCAGTGTAATTGCTATTTGCATTGATGAGGTTTTAACGGTCAGATAATACACAGAAGATACAAGTTACAAGTGAATAATAGACTCATGTTAGCCTGCTAGAAGAATAGAGGGATGTTGTTGTTTCAACGTAAAAAATGTAGATACAGATAGCTGAAAATCACACAAATCCAAATGTTATCACTCATAAACTAAAATATATAAGAGCATTTTGCTTGAAATGTACCACATTTTTGTTTAAATTTTGTTCTATCAAATATCAGTGAGCAGAACACAATATCTCACTTTGTGACCAAACTAGTAAAATATTCAAGAGCCCAGTCTCACCACAAATTAAGAGTTATTTGTCTCAAAAGAAATGCCACGTTCTGGCACTGTACTATGCAAAAACCATGGACTTCATGGACCTGGGCTGACCTTTAGCTCACTGAAGCAATGTCTGTGTGTGACCCCTTATTACAGCTTTATTATATCAGTCGACCAGAGTGATTTTCCAACTTTTCCATCTTCATGACCTAAAGGGAAACTTCACCATTTCACAAGAAAAAATTAATTATTAAAGAAGTCCAAAAATATTAACAGTTCTATTCTACAGAAATATATTTTGTATTCTCTCATATCTGACCCCTCAGATTGGTCTTGCAACCATTTTGGGGTCAGGTTGCACTGCTTTAGATTTAAGTGAAAATCCTAAATGTAACCAAAAAGTATTAACCTAACCTAATCCCCCTCCCAACCCCCAAAATTAACCAATTGTCATACTAATAATCCAGAAAAGAAGCATATGGCCTAAAGAAATTTGTTTATCATAGACAATGTACAAAGTGGAGTTAATGGTTATAACATTACATTGATGTCACTTACATCTATAGTATTTTGTGTATTTGCAGAATTTGAAGGGAATTCAGCTGTGTTCCCACATTTCCCTTCCCCGCCTCCACCCTGGGACCTCCTGACCACAGCAACTCAAGAGAGAGTAAAAGGAACATGGGATTTGGGGCGTAATCCTGTTTGTCCTTGGGGTCACATGCTCTACAGAGTTGAGAACGTCAGCTACAGTCTGGAAGTTTATTGGAGGGACAAACAGCAGTCTAATTGTAATTCCCTCTGGAGAGCAGTCAGTGTCTCCAGATGAATGCTGGAGAGGAGACAGGTTGCTGCAAGATGATAATTGAAAAGAAAGTGGGTGGTCCTCTTTGGCCCCCGTGGCCCTCTGGGACAGTTATATTGAGACTCCTGCGTGTTTTGGAGGGGCCAGATTACAGAATGTTATATTTGAAGAAACGATTATGTCCTTCTGGGCTTAATTTGACAGACGTAGGTATTGAGCGGTGGCTGTTTCTGTTGTCTTTTGCCAATCATGTCAATGTGCTTGTGTGTGTGTTTGGCTGTTTGCTGTTGGATCATTGCCCCCCATTAACTAGTTCTAAGAGCATTTCACTTTATCTTTTCACAAGCATGTTGTCCTTGAATTTTGCAGAGTTTTTTTTTTTTATATTTTTTAAACTTTCTGACTCCCATGTGTGTTTGTGTGTCATGTGTCATCTGAAATTAAATGCATGGCTGTGTGTCTCTAAAAACATTGACGATGTGTCTATAAAAATAAACTAAATGATAAAAAGAAATAAAACAAAGTAACACACACTTACAGACACACACACACACACACACACATAGATAACTTCGCCCTAGCCAACACACACTGATCTTATCCATTGCCTAGCTTCATTGAACTGCTCTTCAGCCCTGGCCCTATTAACCAGTAATCCGCAGACTGGCAGCTGGCCATTACTGTGGCAACGGTGAGCTGAGACAAAACTGCTTGCTGGTTCAAAAGTAAAGACGAGTATTGTGAAGGCCAGAGAGGAACTCTTTTGACCTGCAAATGTGTCTGTTCATATTTCTGAATACAAAAACTCAATTTCTTACTCTTTTTCACTTGAACTCATATTTACATATTTGGAGGTAATGATTACATGTTTTTTATGCTTGTTTGAATTTCTTTTATTGCCTTTCTGGGCCGATTGAAACCCATTCCAAGGATTGAGTATAATTATATCATGTGCAGCCCTGCCGATATAACAGACAAGTGTGTTTTGAATGACTTACAAATCTCTTGTGGAGGAGCTTGTCCTTCGTGTCATGAAAAACATTTACTGATGTTTGCAGTGATTTTGGTCTCTGTCCTATTTTACTTCACTGTGTTTGATAGTAGACATCTAAGGTCAGATTTACAAACTCTATGGAATAACATGCATTTCACAAAAACTTTATTCCTAATTTATTCTTTATGGTGACAAAAATGTGCCAGGTATGTTTGCATGAAAGCACATTCTTCTGAAATGAAAGTAATAATGATACATTCAATCCCTTATGGTAAAAGTGTGTTTACATCGATATTGGTGCTATAGCTTAGTCTCACCTCACACAGCTAGTGGTATATAGTTTGTTTGTGTATAAAGTTTGAACTTAAAACGCTTCCTTTGCGGAGGCTGTGTGGTCTCATTGCAGTTCTACAATTGTAAAATAGACATCTAAATGACGCTGACGCATTGTGTGAGACACGGCTGATGAATTGTCAGCATAGTTTGTCAATAATGCAAGAAGAAAAGGCAGGCTTAGATGGAGAGTTTAAAAAGAGAGAGGTCAAAATGTGCGCAAATGTTTAATTATGGGCCTAAAGTGTAGTGATGTCAAAGGAAGGACAGGCTCTCACACATCCCAATAAGTTATTCCACAGTGAAGCAGGTCTTTCTCCGACCTCTCCTGTCTTGGAGTCCAAACACAGTGGCACCTCAGTAGGGGCTCCACGGCCGTAATAGATTTTCGAATTGGCTAAACTAATTTCCTTAAAGAAGAGTTTGCAGGACTTAATGAGGCATAACTAATGGATGTCCCACAATCATCAGTGCCATGCTGGAAGCACTGTGGCGGGACAGAGCAACCATTGATTCTTGCTTCAGACCTCTTGAGTTCCTAATCAGCTTCTTTGGTTGTGCGTTTCAGGCCTGACAAACCTATTATTGGCCTGTGTCACTGGAGGTCAGTAGTTATTACTGGCAACTGAAAACAGTTTCTCTAACTACTTATGAGTGAATTGAATAACATGCATAGGGGGACTTGGAGGGGGATTACTGGCAGCGCAGTGAGTCCGGCTGGAGCAGGAGAGAATGTGACATGGATTTCTAATAAGGGATGCCCCCCCCACCACACACACACACACTCCTAACCTGGCCCTTCATCCTCTTCCCCCCTCTACAGACATTTGTGAATAGTCTTCAAAAGGTTGCTTTGGCCCTGCAATGCCTCATATTGCTAAAATAGTATTCATAGTAAGCAATGGAATTAGCCAGTGCATGTCCTGGAATAGCATATAATTTTTGTGTGTGCATGTGCATTTGAGTCCATGCTATCGTCAAACCAAAGGCAACGGTAAAAATGTGGTTTCATGTATTTAATTTCATGGAAATCTATTAGAGTGAGAATTGCTTTCAGAGTCCTATGACCTTGAAAGGGTTTTTTTCCCACTCTGTAGGAAGATGATTATTTGCAGGCTATTTATTCCATTTGAAAATGACTGGAATTAGGGAACTTTTTGCTCCCTGGGGCAGGCACAGGTTTGTCATAGAAAAGAGGAAGATTGTCTCTCCTTGGCAGAATACCAGGGCAATACACTAATTAAAATCTCGCTCTGTGTCTCCCAGGACTTGTCAATTCATTGCATTCATTCGCACAGTGAAATGAAAAGCGGACCTCGCCTCCAGTCATTTCGCATGGGGCAAGATTTGGGGACTATTTCTGGTGGAAGGAAGGAGAGAGGAGGTGGTGGAACTTGTGGGAGTAAACTTTGGATACTGGCTTAATATCTATCAATAATGTCTATCTATATCACATGCATGTGTTTATATTAGCATAGCAAATATTGTAAATAATACAAAGTAATCTCTGTGACGTAGAGCCACTAGCCATTATTCTACCTTTACCTGTGTGCCTTAGCTTTCTGTCTTATTTGCTTCTTAGTTAAGACTAACAATGCAAAACAACGCATTTTCCCTTCTGTTGTACTGGCAAAAAACAAAAACAGTGCACTGTGTATGATGAGGGTTATATGTTTGGCCTATGTTTCTGTGTATAATGTTAAGCCCTTGCCAATTAGCGCTCTCTAGGTTGCTAGGTCGCCATGGTCAATTGAGGAACACATCAATAGGACTTGAAAAGGTTTCTCTGCGATCAGACCTTCTGACATATTAAGTAGAATAATGGGGAGGAAGGGAGTTGGGGGGGTGGGGCTGCTGTGGAGTCTGAAGCAAGGCTTCCATCTACATTCACATTACGCAGTGCAACCTGCAATTACCTGAGAAGACTAGTCTAAAACAATTCTTTACATCAGGAAATAGATTATCCTGCTAAAAGTACAGTATGTTTGGCATTGAGGTAGTGATAGAATCCTTCCAACTCTGGTGGAAACGTCTGCTTTGTGTAATAGAGGCAATTTTATATAATGCATGACTTATTCTCTTCTTTCGCGTGTGCATGCACATGAGCACACGTGCATCTGTTTGCGTGCATGCATGTGCGCGCGCGGATGTTGTTAACACAGGTCGACCTTTAAGCTGGTTCTGCGACTACATAAATGGAAGTAACACCATGCAGTAGCGGCTGCAGCCCCCAAAACTTTTCAGACAGAAATGATGATGCCAGCACCAATTACAGTGCCCAGCCTGTCTCATGTATCCTTACAAAGAGAGGTACCCCCACCCCCCCTACCCCCAATAAACTGAGAGAAGCAACAGGCACAATAGCCAGTGATTACCAAGCATAGCCTATTAGTGCGCCATAACTATGGCTATTGAAAAGAGAAAAGAATGGCTTCACCTCCACTTTCATTTCATGTGGCACACCATCAGAATCTTTGTTGACGGCTCATTCAAGCCCTCAATTTAGAGACAATATCTATCAGAAACATCTTGCAGCATCAAAGTGTATACTGTGGAATGCATTTCTCTTTTTAATGCTCTTCTCAAACTCCCTCCTGATGGAGTTGTCGCGCCCAATTCCAAATGTCAGGTGCATATTGGCTCTGATGCTTCCTTCGAGTGTAGGGATGATAGCACATATACATACAGCTGCCAGGTATGTGAAGGGGCTGGAAATGGGGGTTCTCCAAGGTCTCCATTGAGACACACAGATAGCCATCATCATCATCATCATCATCATCATCATCACAGGGTGTCATCAGCAAGGGGATTGAGAAGTAATTTCCAGACATGTTTAACTGACCACAGGAAATGAAATGTTAGATCCTGTTATTACAATGCTGCTGTAAAAAAAAAAAAAAAAGGTTTTGGAGGACAGATGCAAAGGGGAGCCGACACTGATGCTAAGTGATGACCTTAAACACTTTGGAGTTTGTTTGCACAAATCATTAATCTTCTAAAGAGATTGATCAGAATGAGGCTTGCCTGTGTGTGTGTGTTTGTGTGTGTCTGTGTGTGTGTCTGTGTCTGTGTGTGTGAATGAAAAAGATAGTGTGACAATGTGCTGCAAGGTATTTTGCTTACAGTAAATGCATCAGGAAATTTTTTGGGATGTAGCTGTCATTTAAAATCAGTAAAAACAGTAAAAACATAAACACTTGCAGTATTTCATTTTAGAGGGCCTGCTTTGAAAATCTAGATTTTGGGATATATTTTGCCAAACAATCATTTGGTCAGGATTTATAACAGGAAATACAACAGGAGAAAATAAAGGAGACTTAACTTTGAAGTTCTGGAATATTTTTGAAGAACTTGACACTTGCAGTTAATGTACATAATCGCAGCAGAGTTTCATTTTGATGTCACCAAGACATCACTAACCCTATGAATGCGAATGCCCCGAAAAACGTATCTGACTCCCAGATCAGTTTCGCTCGTGCTCAATTTCAGTTTTAGTAAAAAGCGAGGATTTTGAGTTAAAGGTCGCAAATAATTTTAAATTCGCAAAGTTAAATTAAAAAGCATATTTTGTCTGGTTTTTATTTGATTTTAGAGTAATGTTAGAAACCTTTATTATTTGTTAAATGTATAATTTAGCAATCCGACTGAGGCCTGTGCATAATAATAATAATAATAATAACGTGCCCTATATTTAGAGTGTAAATCATTTTAATGCAGCATAATAATAATAATAGGCATGTACCCCATTCCTTTGGATAATATATTCGTTCTTACAATAATTGGTAGTCATTGTGTATTTTATGGAAGCTCGCATTCACAATAAAATTGACCAATTACATTGCGGCGAAACCGAAGGTCTGGGCGTATTAAATACAGTAAGTATCAATGTGTTTGAAGAGTTTGTTAAAAGCAATTAATTAGATTTATACACGAATGCACACATTAATGTCGATATTAAACTGCTGGAAAGTTTTAAAAAGGGTGATTTCCCGGTCTGAGAGTCTTGCAGACATCCTCCATGAAAGGCAGCCCTCCAAAATGTCACCTGAACAATGCTGGCTCCCTCATCGACCTTGCTTTCCAGCTCAATTTGGTCTCAATCACAACATAATGAAAATGCACTCCAAAACAGATCCCTTTAAAAAAAAAAAAAAAAAAAAAAAAAAAAAAATTACTTCTTCAGGAATAGCTCTCACACTTCAAGTTATTTATTGTTAACGTTCACTTGGTTTTGAAACATATACAGCAGCCATCACGCATTTGTTCCTTTTTAACTTACAAAAGAATTAAAGAAAACATAAAAGTGGACGCAGTAACGATTATTATACAGTTAAACGCATTCTTGTGTGTTAGTCAAATATACAAGTCCCTACTTTATTTAATAAGTCTAAATGAATACATTAGTTTACAATATTAATATGATAAAATACCAGGTTATCACCGCAAAGAAAGGAGTGGTGGCTTAGTGTACTTCAAACCTGATCCCACCTTTCCCCCCCCAGTCCGCACTCAAGTGAAGCAGCATTCCCTTTTGTTTCAACAACATAGACTACGTTTAAAACATCATGAGGAAGGTCCAAAACATGGGTTTACAAAAGGTCCAGAAACGACATAATTGCTCTCAAGGGCAGCCATTTCTGTAATGTTCAAAAATAGACTCCCCTCTCAGAGATGTCAAGAAAATGTGCCCTGATCAGCTGGTGCGCCTCTGTGCGCCCTCCTGTCCCCTCCAACACCGGAGGACCCCGTTTTCAGCCTTCATGTATCTCTATCTATATGTAGATATATGCGTACATCTATATATATATATAGACACACGTGTTTGGCTCTTGCATGGGCTCATCCGCAGGTTCACATAGAAAAAGTGAAAAGTGACAGCACCGCATTAAGTCCTACCACGTTCTGCCGTAGAGGAGGTTTGAACTGACCATGTTACTGGTGTAATCTACAGCGGACGTGTCTATCTGGGCCATGTTGAGCTGGCTGTGCAGGGAGGGGGGGCTGGGCGACATCTCCTCCAGCTCCAAAGCGTTCACCTGCTGCTGGCTTTGGTGCTGGTTGAGGCCGCTGGCCGGGGATGCGAGCACAACTCCGGCACCGTTCTGTTGTTGGTTTTGCTGTTGGCTCTGTTGCACCTGCTGCTGGTTCGGCGTCGGCGTGTTGGAGCCGTTCTGGCACGGTTTGCCGTCCTTCACCAGAACCGGCACGGCTACGCGCCGCGGGGACTGCGCCTGCTGCTGCTGCTGCTGGCACAGGGCACCGTCCTGCAGCTGCTGCTGCTGCTGCTGCTGCTGCTGCTGCTGCTGCTGCTGCTGCTGCGCCGCCTTGTCCTTGGCCTGGCGCTTCATCTTGTACCGGTGGTTCTGAAACCAGATCTTCACCTGGGTCGGCGTCAGGTGGATCATGCTCGCCAGGTGCTCCCTCTCCGGCGCCGACAGGTATTTCTGCTGCTTAAACCTCCTCTCCAGCTCGTAGACCTGAGCCTGCGAGAACAGGACGCGCCGCTTCCTCCTGGGCGCCGCGTGGAGAACTGGCATGGATTTGCTGGCGTCCGCCATCCCTGTGAGACCCCCCATGCCGCTCATGTTCATACCTGTGGAAGGTCCCATGAATCTAGAAACTTAAAAATATACATACATATACGTGCGTTCAATAAACAGAAGAGGAGAGCGCTGTTTCGCCTGAAGTATTCGTTATTGATTGGTGGCTGTTATATGCGTTTTGTATTGGCGATGAAAAGCATCAGCTTATAAAAAACAAATATGTTTGATAATAATAATAATAATGAATATAATAATAATACATATAATAATAATAATACTACATATCTAGGTCTTGCTTTTAAATATTTACTGATGCCAAAGATAAAAGAAGTCGAGGCAGACTTGAAAGAATGATCTCCTTTTCAGTTTAACCTTCATAAATAGTCATTTTAAATGAAAGATAAAAAAAAAAAAAATAGTATATGCTATTTGCATTGACTCTTTATCTTGAGCCCCCATAAATTCAATATTTATAAAAAGCGATACACATTTAGTCCTGTGCGTTTCCCTCTCTCGTTCCTGAAATGTCCTTTTAATTCTTTTTATTTAAGGTGAAATAAGATCAGAAAAGTGCGTATAAATCGGGCAAAGAACTTACTTGTGGAGTATCTTGGATCCGGGTTGGCGCTGTACCACCCCGTCGCTGCACTATTCCGCATGCTTTCCTGGTACGACGGGAGGTCTCCCATGTTACCAATGCTCCCATTGCAGTATCCCCCCATCGCGCTGTGGGAGAACTGGGAGACGGTGTGCGGCATGTGGTAAGTGGTGGCCACGGTGGCGTTATGGCCCATGGAGTGCTGTTGCATGCCGGTCTGAGACACCTGAGGCTGTCGGTAGGCTCCCAGTGGAGAGGTTAGGTTCCCTGCGCCGTCCATGCCACCAAACTTCTTGTAGGTCTCCTCGATTGGACTCAAAATATCTGTCACTGAAAAAGGCGTAGTGTGCTTTGGGCTCAACGACATGATTCAGAAAGCAGGTAGATTTTTGTGTTTGAGCAGATCAACCGGTGTTGTTGTATCGGCTCCTCTCCTTGGTGGATGTCTACGTAAGAGAGCGCTTGTAGTGCGCCTGAGATCCTATTGATCGCCTTGGAGAAGGAGGCGAGCCCAGGGCGCTCTTAGCCCGGGTTTATTGGAGCCAGGAGCCAGGTTTACGACAAACACAGGGGGCGGAGCAAAACTCCCAAACCAGCAAACAATAGTCATTGACATTTTCGGGAAATAATTCATGAAAATGCACCTTTCTTTATCTTAAGTTGTGTGCACGAATAAAAACGACGCCGCATATTTATGATTCTCTCCTTTCTGGCAACTATTATGCAGGTGAGAATAACCCATTATGTCCTGCACGTCAGCTGATCTGACCACATATGACTATTTTGCGTCAGTAGGGGATTCCACTCTTTCTAGAAACTTTGAGAGCACTTTGAACAGACATAAGGGCCACCGAGTATCATCAAAGAGGCACAATGAAGTTGTATGACCAGCTCATTTATGCTTCTTAAGCATCATTTTGCCCCAGCAGAAGAGGGACAAGTCCAAATAAGCTCAAAATGACAAAATGCTGAAAGGGAGCGGCGATAGGGACCCGACCTGTGAGTATATCACTACCTAACATTCACGACCAGGCAAGCAAACGGACATTATACATATATGATTTTGTAAATTACATTTAACACCGGCCATGCTGCCCCCAGTTCCTCCTGTTCGTGGCAGCTCTTTAGGAGAAATTAAAAATGTTATTACTTTCCTTGGGAGACAGAAAACAGCTCCTTCACGAGACTTAATGCAACGTGGAGACAATGTTGTAAAGCTCGAGCCCTCGAGTCTGGCCACCGTGCATTAATGACACTCCGCAGTCTTGACCTGACATTGTAATCTCTGAGCAAACTGGCTGACTGGCGCCAGGGGAAGAACCAGGGGAAGAGAGGCACAACATGGGGGGGGGTCAAAAGAGAAAAAGAGCTCCTACAAATTGCAATAATGAACACCAGTTAATATAGCCGCCCATCACAGCCTGACGTGTCCCCTATGGATCTCTGAAGCGTTTTTGAGCCCAAACCTCGAACACAGAGACGGATAGCAATTATATGTCGCACGCAAAACGCTTACTGTCATAACAACGACGGCATTCGCTCTGATTTTTGTTTCCCATCGCTGTCAGCACCTTACAGCAGACAGCAGCAGCAGGTGCGCTGCGCCGAGCTTATTATCCAGGGCGGCGGACGGGAGATGTGTTGCCATCTTCCTACATGGGAGGAAGGAAACACTCGTCTGCATGAAGCCACTAATGTAATTTAGCACGGCACGGCAGCAAGTAGCTGCCTGCCCTAATTGAGCAACTGAAGATGTGACATGGTCAGCCATCAATTATAGCGACATATCAAGAACACCAATCTCCGGCTAAGTTGATAACCTGATTGCAATAAATCATTGTTCTTATGCATATTTCAGTGCCCGAGTTTCTTCCCCCCCCCCCCCCTCCCAGTTGCCGGGACTCCGCAGCGGATTTAATGTGAAGTGGTTGGACTTTAATTGCTGCTGAGGGAAACAAGACAATGCGCGCGTATTCCAAAGTCAGCTGTAGTTGTCAGAAAGGCAGGAAGGCGGAAAAACCATAAATCCTACGAGTACAAATCTGTTTGACAAGAGGGGGGTTAAGAGGTGCAGACACAAGAAACAAAAACAAAAAAGAAAGAGCCCCTATTCCCATCAAAGTGTCAACATTAAGAAAACCAACTAATTTCTTAGAGTAAAGTAATTTTTTCCCCACCTGCAAATATTCCTGTGCTTGTCCAGACTCCTGTGCGCCTTTTCCACTCTGTTCTCAGCGGCAGCATGGTGTCTTTTCAGGGCGAAAAGAAAGGTAGGCCTCGGCCCAGACCTCTAACATTATGTAAATGAGGCAAACCCCTCAACCTTGTGGATTACTGAGTCAGAGAGCAGGACCCTGGTCCACAGACCCTCCACATTAGGATCCCATAAAAATCCGGAGCTGGTTAGCTGCATGCGACGCTTATCCGAGCTTATAGTCCACATTAATATAGTTGCCAGCCCAAGTTAACTTTTACATCCGGTGTCTGTGATGTGGCCAAGGCAGCGGGAGCCGGAGGAGCGGACGCGCCGAGGAGCCGTGGAGAAGGCCCTGCAAAAGGTCTGTCAACGCATCGGACACGTTTATAGAGAAAAGCATTTCGACTGCCAAACCTTTTGTTTGTTTTTGTTTTTGTTTTGTTTTTTTGCAGCTGTTCCTGTTAATAGTTATTGGATGCATGCTGATAAATATCATACAACATATTCCTTTAATGACCCTTGCAGCCCCAAGGAGAATAAGGGATACCGTGTTGGCTGCATGGCGGGGGGAAATAGATTTGATTCCCAGAATTACGCACGGGCACGGAGTGTTTCTTTGCGTTGTAACTGTCTTTCTTTTTAATACACGCTTTTAAAATCCAGCCATTTCACTGCTTGGATGCGGTGCCGGAACTTTCTCGATGGTTTCACTTGGAAAATGTTCACAAGCCTTTTAGAATTACTTCATTGCTTATAATACAAATTAAAGTCTATCATAAAAGAATGACAACCAGTTGTGTCGTTGCTCTATAGGGAGGCGGTTTGCCACCAGTGATTCAGTCCTTTGGTGTCATGTGCCCTCATGGTAAGAATTATTGGTTCTAAATCGCTTTATCCAAATACACCGTGCGCACTTTCTGCAAGGCCCGTTTCAACAATTTCCCATTATAGGACGTAGAAGCGTTCATCGGACCGTTTCATCGGAACATTTTTAACTAGAACCAAATAGCAACCCAGTGATGTAGTTTATATCACACAGACAAGCTTTTTTAAATTTTTTTATTTTATTTCATCACCTCCTCTCAGCTCAGCACAACACAGCAGATGGACCAAAGCGCCTGGATGCTGAATAGTTTTTCTCTATCTCGTCCTCGCTCTGAGAGATGTGGAGAGGTGGCTGACGGGCCACGACCTGCAACCTCAAACGCACACCGGCAGAGCACAACGTCTAGGAACGTGGGGGATTTATTTAGTCTTGTACCCCTTAAATCTCTTGCTTAACTTTCAACATGTTCTCTGTAGTGCGAATGGAATTTTAAACAAATGGCATCAATGAAAAGGGCTTTCCAGTCGTCTCTTCATGTTTCTCCTCGTGCAGTTTGGATGAAAAATAACAGATGAAGAAAATATTAGTGCCACGTGAACGATGAAATGATGAATGCCAGCGCACTATCATAAAACCAAAATCCAGTTAAAATGTTACGTGAGGAATTTACGCACGACCTGTGAACAGGCTGTTTCGTTTGTCTTGGGCCCCTCGGTGCACCTATTAGATTTCTAGGTCTTTGTTATCAGTATATCAGCCACTCAGAAAACGATGCATCTTGGGTATGGTTCCTAAGAAAGAGGTCGACTTATAAAGTGCAAATGTTGGCGTGACGTTCTAAAAAATGTAGTGATTACGCACTAAATCGCCTCCTTTAGAACTGTAATTTTATTCTCCAAATTAGAGGAAAGAAACATAAATATATTACATTTGAAAAGGCGCCAAAGGTGCGTGAAGGCTTTACATTCTTATAATTTAAATCGGCAACAATAAAAGGTGACATTTCTTTTCTCATTATTAGGGTTTTTTTCTCGAACAACAAGAGCTTTACTAGCGACAGAAATTTAAGATGATGGCAGCCTGAAAGATGCTTTCGGGCTTCATTACGCACGAAATATAATTCAGTATCCCGTGAAGCAGAAACGAAACCTCATTTTGAACTCTGAATTCTGAGACTGACACCACAAATCGTGCAAATGAATCATCCCCTTCACTCCAAACATAGGATTTCACACACATCTGCATTGTGTCCGGCCCAGTGGCTGGATTTGTGGAGACAATTCCACACATGCAGCCAGTGTAGCACCGTTTAGATCAAATACTTTCTCTCCTCTTAAATCGCCGAGCAGTGTGAGAGTAAAAAGCGGGCAGGTGCATATCTTTCAGCTGCACTACTTGAAACGGTGCGGTTCCTCAGCTAAGAAGGTTAAAGGTCCTCCCAAGTGGACAAAGTATGTGACAGGCCTCTTGAAGACCGTATTCTTCTGCAGGAGTTTGCATTCATTCACAATTAATGTCGCTTGATGGACGAAATGATGCTAATAGGGCGCCAAAAACAGAAACATGGGCTTTTATGGGATGCTGACCATAATCTGACAGCTGGGGAAAATGGAGAGCTGGAGAATTCAAATTTCTAATAGGATTAGAGTGAGGAAGTTACTCTTGAAGTTCCACTGGATGATGTGCAGCTGTTCATTGTACCTGAATAAGTTACAGTTATAATCAGACATTGGGAACTGCACCGGTTGTGGGAGAAAGCTTAGCCATGTTGCATGTAAAATATATTTTATTTCTGGAAACTACTGTAGTTTTACTGTACAACACACTTCCTGTTTAATT
This sequence comes from Gadopsis marmoratus, assembly GCA_036023855.1. Lineage (NCBI taxonomy): Eukaryota > Metazoa > Chordata > Actinopteri > Centrarchiformes > Percichthyidae > Gadopsis > Gadopsis marmoratus. The sequence goes on from JAVQJF010120542.1 coordinate 13,803, forward strand.
AGCTGGAGCAGCCCAAGTCAAAGTTCCTGTCTGTGTCGCCTGAAAGAAACCGTGTTCTTTGAGCTTTCAAGCCACTAAATTAAGGTCGGCCGTGAAACACCACAGAACAGGAAAAAGTAGAACACAGCGTGACACAAAACTGTTGAACGTGATTATAAAAACCAGTTTCCTCTTTAAAAAAAACACGATAATACCACCAGAAGTATTGCATAACTTTGTTTATTTTTATCTAAGTTGTGAAATTGCAGGTAAAGTTAAAGCTGTTTGAATTGAATATTTTGAGCTTAAGACCATTTCAAACAGCCAGTGTGTGCTGAAGCCGTCTAACTGATGATGTGCACTGCAGATCTTTTACTCCTTCACAGGTGAGATGTTGTTGGAGTCAATCTTTCTGGTTATACAGATGAATAGACTGTATGCCACAAAGCGATCAGCTGTCTCTGCACTGATGCCAACACAAGACAAGTGGGCCAAGAAAACTAAAATGCTTCGTCTTATGAGGTGCAGCCATTATGCTTATCAAATGTCTCATGATAGTATTTCCATTTTACTCACAAGCTGAGACAAGTCACACTAAAGCTCCAGGCTGTGATTATTTTCAAACTATAACTCAAACACATGCTGGGAAGCATGTTGAGAAGCTGTCAGTATCTTCGACAAACAGCATTATGACCCGTTTTAAAGAACAGTTGTGAGATTAGTTTTATAGATAACATTATAAACATGCATCAAGGAAATTAATACATAACTAAATGCATGTACAAGTTAATAAATACATCCTGTTGTTCAATACTCTGTGCTAAAAAAAAAAAAAAAAAAAAGTCAGCATATTCCATCTTTCTGAAACAGTTTTAGCCTCCTGAAATTTTAGGTACTCGGGGGTTCTGTGAGTGCTGTTGTCCTCTGCATTGTTTGGAGTGGCAACATTTTAGCATAGCTGCTCTCTTTTGTAACAACAATTAAAAAAACACAGCCGCAGATCAATGCAGATTACCAAGGTTGCAAGGGTACCTGGTTCGTCCACTTCTCCGCTGCATTAATTGTGGCAGCAGTAAGGGCAGGTAAACAAAGCTGTTAGAGGGTATGGTTGTGACTCAACCATGGTGCACTCTAGCTTTGTCACCCAGTTGCTCATATGGTAAAATGTCCCTGCCAGTCTTTCTCCGCGTCTAGTTGCCCTTGGCAGCCAATTGTCGCGGTGAGATGAAGTCTGTTTGATGACATGTCTGAAATTATCGTTTAAATTTATACACAAAATTTGGCTCACTTCACTGCAGAAAACACACTTGTGTTCAAGTTGTGGAAGGTATTATAGGAATTATAGATTTAGGTGTAAACCGTTTCTAGTTAGCTCTCTCCAGTGACATGAGGACCGTCTGTTTTGTCTGGATTTTCTTGTTGAGTTGAGAGTTTTGTGTTTTTAAAATATGTATCTTTTTGTTGAGTCTGTGTTTTGTACAGTCTGCTGAGTTTGATGTATTTTAAAGGCCCATCTTGGCCATTGCAAATTAGCTCAGGCTACAAATGCTGTGGTGTGTGGCATTGGTTTATGCTGTATACTTGTCCCTATACCAATTAACATTAAATAAAGTAAATAACATTTGATAGTTTGCAATTAGTGTTTTTTTGTTTTAATCTTTTAGCTAAATTTGCCACACACTAAAAGCATATAGAGTATAAAGTTGTTTTTGATAAAACAGGGTGTTGGCAGGTTTATATAAAAAGTAATTGTAAAATAGTTTACACACTTTTGGGCTTTTTAAGCAGGTTACGAAAAAAAACTGGCCTTTTTCCCAGGAATTTGCATGCACACTGTGTGTTTTCTTTAGTTCAGTTCCATTATTTTGCCGGGACGTTTGAGTTTTGATGCCGTAGAAATAGTTTAGCTGAAAACTATTCTAGCTGTAGACATTTCATACCATCATGTGTAGTGAAAGAACTAATAATAATAATAATCAAATGTGGTTTTACACCTGAAATGCGTGCAAATAGCTGCAATCTGTATCAAGTGTTTCCTGATGTCCGTTCATCCAGGAATTCATGTATGCGGCTTGTTTTCATGTTAACTGTCGAGAGATGCATCTTCTAATCAAAAGTTTCAAAGCACTTTGAGGGCTGTGTGTGGAGACGGAAACCTTTTAAATGGCTCCACAACTCAACAATGGAGATGTGAACAGAAGCTGCATATTAATGCAGCAGTTTTACTTGTCTGTTTATCCCCACTTTGGGATGCTGCTTTTATCCAGCAGGCCACCTGAAAACCTACCATTATTTAGATTAATTCATATAAACACACCACAAAACTACTTCAGATTCCGAATGTATTGGTCCTGACAGGTACAAGCACACACCACGTGCTGCAATTTAGAAAACCAAGTCAAAGCCCATTTTTACTGACAGTGTTAGAAGATTAACATTGTCATTTCTACTCATTTTCTTTGCAGAAAATGAACGTTGCCTAAATCAGCTGCAACATGCAGAAGGGGAGTGCCACTTAAACGGAACCCTCTGGGAGCAAAAAGTTACCTGCAGAACTATAAAATATAAAGAAAGGCATTAGAAATCAAAAATAAATCAAAGTATACTGTAAATTAGTATAACATCATATTACTAATGTGTGCACTAATCACTATGTTTATTGTAGTACAGTATGTGTATGTAACACAAAACTATCAGACTATTCTTTACAAATATTTATTTGTGGGCTTAATTCATTATCTTTGACACCTAACTTTTATAGATTCTATGTTGTTTTGTATGAATCCATATTTGCCTCTGTCAAAAACAAAAACAAAATATCATATGAACACTTTTAAATCATACCATTCAAATAATACTGTTTGTAGTTTTATCCCAGCTTTATTTTGTATGAACAGTATTGATTAAAATTTTTATTTTAAAACTTTATATTATTTTTCATATTATTCTCCAGGATCATGGTCATCAACCATTTTCCCTCTTGACCATCATTTCTTAATATGAAACAAAAATAAACAACAGCAAAAAAACAATCTCTATATATGAATTATTTGTATTTAGAAAAACATTTTCATGTCTTAAATCCTTATGTAGTTGTTCACAGAGATTATAGTTCAAAATCAAAAAGAGAGTTATTGTGGAAGTGGGACATTTTGTTTTGAAGTGCCTTACTCAAGGTCGTATTTGGTTTTCCCATGTTGACATTGCCAAGCAGAACAGAATCAAACCAGCAACCTTTCAGTCAAGTGACTGCTGCTCAAATCATCAAGCTCCTTTTGTTTTTTTAGAAACAGGAAGCTAGTCAGAAATTCACTTAACTTATTTTCAGGGAGATGTATTACAATGGAAAAACTATGTGCACTAACCCCCAAGACAAAGTTAGGAAGCACTACTATACTTTATAAAACTGTTGTTAATTTAATAGATGCATTCAATGCAAGTCAAAGCTAAAGCAGGAATACTATGTGAAAAGTTGGCCTGTTCAGATTGTGTTGCTTCTAGCAATAACATCCATATTTAACACAAATGATTCACATAATTTGTGAGCAATGGACTGCTAAATTCTTCTATTTCTTTAGTGGCCATCTGAGGAACTACAGCAGGAATAAAAAGCATAAGTCGCTAATGTCCAATGCCTCAGTAATAACCACAACATCAACACCAATGCAATACAAGAGTCTTTTTTAATCAAAAGGAGAACTGGTATTTGTGGCAGATTCGATTTAAGTTGTAAATGTAGTGAGTGTCAAGCAAAAAAAACTAGTATTAAACTAAACTATATTAAATGATGGTGGTTTAAATGGCATCAAAACATAAAAATGAACCACTGTAAGGTGACATTATGAGTGACACCAAAAGATTTTTAGGTATTCCTATGAATCAAGCTAGTTTTAAATAATTTCATATCGTGTGCATCTCTTTGTCTCTGCACCTCTTTATTCACAGCAACAGAAAACAATGCATTTTGAAATTATACATTTCTGTGCAATGACATTATATGCTTCAAACTTTCTCTCTCTCTCTCTCTCTCTCTCTCTCCCTAAACACAACATACCCTTTGCCTCATAGCACTCGCAAATGACATGTTCCAGGTCAGTTATCACACTGCAGTGTAAACGGTGTAAAGCAAGGGTAGTATAACAGGGAAAGTTATAAAGGTGTTACGCTAGAAGCGACACATGCAGTTGAATTTGATTTAGTTTTAAAAAAAACCTCATGTTTAATGTTGATGTTGATGATGACGGATCTTCACTGCTTAAAATTCATGATCATCACGTAGAAGTTATTAATTTAGTGTTTGAGGCCGGCATGTTTTTATGTGTCAATATAAGATCAAAACATATTGTAAAATATAAGATGCATCATTCAGTCTTAACTCTATTGGCATATTTATGATCGCACTGTAAAACAAGCTGTTCTTATGAGCACACAAATTGTGTTCAGTTTTAACAAAGTCTAAAAAAAGTCATTTGTAACTACAGGTCTAATTAATGTTCAAGCCCTGAAGGTGAAACCACACAGCTATGTTAAACATTCATGTACTCACATATTCACCATCAGATCTATGATGATATATTTGCACCAGAAGGTGTTTTATTATTTATTGTGTGACTTTTACACATCCTACAACTCCTGCAGTTCCACTTCTTTAGACCCGAGAATCTTGGGAGTTGAAGGAAGTGTATCTGAAACGTAAACATCAGCTCCCATCATTGTCAAGCGATGATGCACAGCGTACAATATCCCTAATATGTTTAGTCTGTTGCTACTGACTCCTGCTGAGAAATGCAAAGGCTAACAGAAGAAATCACATACATAGCGACAGTGTTTAAATCCCTTTGTCTCACTTGGCGAGGTCTGATTTTCTGCTTACAGTAATAACAACACTGGGGCTAATGGCTCTCTCTTGTTTGTTGGTTTTGCCTCGTCCTGTTTCAGTGGTTCTCCCTCTCTGGAAGGATGTCAGCCCTCTGTGCCCGGCCATCCCTGAGGACGCTTGATGTCATCTCGTCTACCTGATCATTACACTACCTGCTCTCCTCTACAATGCTGCCCTCTCGCTGCTCCGCCACTTGAAATGCTTGGCTGGCCCCTTCTCTGAAACCATCGTGAAGTCGTGTGCTAAAACGTTGCAGACTGTGCCTCCTCTCCCCTCCCTCCAGCCATGTGTGCAGGAGCCAGAAAAAAAGATTCCACCACTCGGACGGCGGCTGCTCAGTCAAAGGGAAAACACACAAAACATCCTTCAGCCGTCTGCCACTGCTCACCTCTGTCTCTCTCTCTCTCTCGCTCTCTCTCACAGCTTTTGTCGGATTTATTGATGTTTGTAGCGCATGATATTCCATACACTACACTGATATGAAAGTAAATAAACAGACACATACCCAGTTGTTTAAATAACAGGTCAGTTTGTAAATATCATGATTTATTAAAATCTATACAAGTTAGTCTTTAAAGTCATGCAGGTTCACTTAGTGTGTATGCCACTGGGCACGAGATAGTAAAAACTTTGTAATGAGTTTATTTCCTGTTGCTCTGAGGTTGCTTAGGTGTCATATAAAATTCTCTTTTCGAAATACCCTTTAATTGTGTTGTTTTCATGTATCACAGAGAACGTGAGTTTAGTTGTGTTGTCAACGAGTATTTTTAAGGCAGCTTCATTTGGGAATATAACCCGATTTAACATTTCATAATTTGTAAAAGGAATAAACATCCACATACTGATTCTGTATTCAACTACGTTCTTTGTATCAAGCCACGTTTGCTTTGTTGACCCTAAAAGGCATAATAGGCCTTTTTTCATGGAAGAATAAAATCAGCAATGGCTGAACTGCATTTAGCTGCTTTAGTTCCAGGGCCCCGGTGTCCATGGCTCACTGTCACGCTGTCATGGCCAGTGTTAATGTTATTAGTAACACCCGTGCTTTTCCTATGACAAGTCACAACGTCTGCTGTGAAATGTACAATGTAGAGTGCAGTGAACAATGTCAGTTCTTCCCTGCTAACATGATTCCCCAACAACACTGTTAACACTGATCTGCTGTCTGCCTGTGGACAAACATTTTGTTCTTGACTGTGTTCAAGGTCCCTCTAATTAAGTGTCTCTTAGATGCAGTTCCACTACATATAACTCAAAATGGTCCACATAATTGTATCATCTTGTCATTAATTGCATTTTACCTTACATGGGTAGTTGATCTGTATCATAGGCTGGTAATCTAACTTTAGACGAGCAGTCTTTATGCAATTATTTAAACCCAGAATCTTCCTATCATTTCATCGTCAGGAATAAATAACAAATGCATAAGTGATATCTGTATATTAAAGGCCAGGTTCGTCATTTTTAAGTCTGTCTTAAGACAATAGTCAGGTTCCCATGGCCTACAGTTTCAGATTAATTTGGGAATACATTTTTTCACAAGAACAGGACTGCTAATTTTATCCCTTACACTTACATTGAAAGTGCTTTAGGAAAAGATCTCGTATTGGCCAGTATGAACAGCAGGAATGATTACGGCACTAGACTATTGTTTTAAGTGTCAACCCACTTTTTCGATTGTATAATATAGCAATAGCTGTAACTCAGTAAGGTTAGTAAATCAACTACATTGTCAGGTACAACATCGTCAGTGAACGTGACACATTGTGTCAGTTGCATGCATAGACTTTTATTTATCAAGGTCTACACACACTCCATCGTCCTTACTCTTCTTAGCTATTCTGCATTCAATGGACGTATTTGCACTAACATGCTCAGTGAAACATTCATCTCCATTCATATTCATCATGTACCAAAAATATTTTTTAACAGTTCAATTATTGGTAAGTTGTCTGAACATTGTCTCAACAGTGATTTGGTTCACACACACACACACACACAGTGAGGGAGAATCTTGCCTCCTGCCTGTCCTCTGCACGTTACTGCAGCGCTCTGCTGCTGGACGTTAAACAGTGGAGGGTGAAGGGTTTTGCTCAAGAGCACCTCAGTGGCATTTGCAGCGGGCTGGTACTCCTCCAACCAGAGATTCCTCTCCCAGGTGTGCCCCGCTCACCCAGGGATTTGAAATAGATGGCTGGCCCAGTTCCATCATATGTTTCAATAAAAAGTCCTAAAACTGTAACAGTTTAACTGTAAACTTCATGTACTTCATATATTAAATTAAAAATTCAATCCAACTGCTATACTTACCACTACAACCAAATTACACTGTACAGGTGTCTTTCTTTCCAACATAGTGACATTCTCTCAAACTCCTATATACAGCTCTGGAAAAGTAAAATGAACTTTGGAACATTTGGAAAATTTGGAGTGGTATCTTAATTTTTTCCAGAGCTGTATATTGTTCATCCTGACATCAGGTTATATGATTATTACTATGATTGAATCACGTCAGGTAATTCAAATTAATACATATTTGAAGTTGTTGGGTGGAACTATAAAATAAAAAAGCATTGGATTTTAACACTGCAGTTGGACAAAGGTAGTAATATCATAATGTAAAAGCACTTCATATAGCCTAATACAATACGTATATAGACATTTTAGAGCTGCAATAAAATAACCAATATTAACCAACATAAGCAATGTGCTGTCAGAGTTACTTCAGTGTCACAAGTAAAGGCATTCATTCCATTTCCGAGTGAGTGTGTAAGCTGGGTTTTTAATGCGGTAGGGGTTTCTTGTACTGCTGTCAGATAAATATAGTGGAATGAAGTGTGCACTATTTGCCAGTGAAATGTAGAGGAGTAAAAGCAAGTCTCACAAAATTAGCAACTTGTGATTGTGTAAATATACTTATTTACAGTATATTATGTGTATATTTTGATATTTTGATTGTTTTGTTATAAATACTCCTGGAACATCTGTTATGTGTGTTACATGAAGTTATATTTGCTGTATTCATTCTTTCAAATGAATGTGTTCATTTCATGGTTTCTTTTTAAACCCCCAAAATAAAAATCATAACTTGATTGTAACGATGGCATTTATTTTATTGAACGAGTCAGTCCAATCAAATTTATTCATAGAGCACATTTTGAAACAACATACTTTGACCAAAGTGCTGTACAGAAAAGTTAAAAATACATTTAGATTAAAATGGCAATAAATACACTGTAAGAAAAAACAGCACGGTACACAGAAACACATGACGTAAAATAGAATTTAAACATGTGCTGATATTTACATTTGTGAAGGCTCGGAAGCTAAAGTAAAAATGCTGGGTTTAAGAATGGATATAAAAATGCCAATAGCAGTGGAAGACTATGCAGTTAAGAATAAATTGCTCCACAATCTGGGCAACAATGGGAAATGCTTGACCATTCCGTGGGACTTTAGCTGGGCCAGTGGACTGGAGAGGAGACACTGAGGGGCCATCGAGGTTTAGTGGAGGTCAAGGATGTCAGAAATATAAACTGGTGTCAAACCACGCTGATTTTAAAATAATAATAATTATAATACATTTTGTTTTTGATCTGTAGCCAGTGCAGGAGACATGGCCTCGATTCTTAGTGCCAATGAGAAGCTTTGCTGCTTGCCCTTTGAACTAAATGTGGGTGAGACAAGGCTGACTGAGTCCCACATACTGCGATAAAAGCTTTTTAAAAATGTAATGCATAGCCCTCCCAGATATAAATTCACATGCAGAACGTAAACAAAAAGTGATGCCTCTCATCGTGCAGTACCCCCGCAACAGAGTGGGCTTTTGAGGGTTTTTGAGCAATGGCCATGAATGTGATTCTCAACATTTCCAATTGTCTCAGCTCGGACACCTCTCTGCGCTGGTCAGCTGATCAGACGGTGAAATAAGAAAGTGGGAGATTTTACACATGAATACAGGTATCTGTGATTGCATCGTGGGAATTGTGATTGTATTTCATGTGAATTGATTTTATCCCTTAGAGTACCAATGTCAAACAATCCCAGAGGACAGTGGGCTGATGGGAAGCTGTTTGTCCTGCTGTATTGCCTTTGTGTGGACTTAAAAAAAAAAAAAAAACACGGTGGATTGTATGTGTGACTATATGCAAGATAAATAAGTTGAAGGTTATTGCTTCAATCTCACGCATCGCAAGGGGCGTAAACACCGAATGTGATACATGACATGATAAACAGTGCATTCATTGTACCTGTTCAGCAAAGCAAGTCTTAAAGAGAAATCTCACGGAGAAGCTTTTTGTTATTTATTTTACATTCAGTGAAGTTAGCTCCGAAACACAACATAAATTCACCACGGGGTACAAGTGCACAAACACATGATGGGCACAACTTGCTACACATATTCCACATCCTCTTTACGCAGGAAGCTAATTAGGCAACTTGAATTGGTAAAACACATTGCTGCCACATTGTTGCTCTTTGATCATCACGCGTGCTGATTGAAGCATGTCTGAAACAGATGACGGCTGGTTGTTATTAAGTTCAAAGCCCCAGGATCCATTTGCAGTTCTGGCATCTCAAGCACCTCATGTTCATCCTCTGAAGAAGGTGAGACAATCCATTAAGTGAAAGGCATAAACACTCAACTCTGGGAACCTGATTGTTGGCGCTGTCCCCCATCCAGCCCATCTGACTGCAGCGGACTGTGGGTTTTATACAAGACAATTCAAGTCCTAAGATGGAACATTGAGAAAGAGAAGACAAAGGGAAATAAGACCATATGGCACTTTGCATAATCACAACACAGCTGCACAACTTTTAATACAAGAACTCACAGGTGTAAGAGACAGAAGTGTTTGAGCCAAGTCGGCTCTAGATATTAATTACCGTGCATTGTTGGTATAAATGTACCTGCAAGACATCGAACATGTCCCTAAAGCCATCGATTTAAATGAACAACATTATCTATATAGCCAAAATTTTTAATTCGAAATGTGAGCTTTAGAATTTGCCACGTTTGTTCTATGTATTTTGGTCCTCTTTCTTTGAGCAGCACATATTTATGGAATAACTAAAAAGGGGAATCAAGTACAATAATAGCAATGCCATGGAAGAGCATGGATATCTCTCATCTTGTACACAAGTTGGGATGAAAACACAAGTTTGTGCATCAATATTATTAATTCCCTGTAGTTTGGTTTAATTTAGTTGTCAACTGCACAATGTCATTAAAACGTAGCAATTGTTTTTTAAAACTGTCAAATCTGTTTGAATGAACCCGTCTCCTAAACTGCTACATTGATCCACTAGACAATAAAGCTTTGGGTTGCTGTTGTCAGTCACATTACAAACAGTGTCGTGAACACCTCAGTATGTACTTACTATGATTTTTCTATTCACTAAAAAAGTCACCTTTTGTAAAATGCGGCTCTTTGTTGGACGAACACTGTCAGTGTGCTGTCGTCACTGTGAGCCGGTGTGTTAGCTAACCGTTAGAGCGGGTGAGGCGTCCAAACGCAATGTAGACACTGCAACTTCAAAGCAAATTGATCCACTTTTTTCTTATTTAAAGTTCAAGTAATTTAAAGGTTCGAGGTTTTAACGTGCCGTTACGTTTATAGCACATTCATATGACTGCATGAGAAACCACTAAGGCTGAACTGTTCCTTTAAAGAGAACTATTTCTTACAAGACTGCACTTAACAGATTGATAGACGGCATTGTCTGGGAGCAGTGAAACAAACTTTATTAGAATTTACGCAGAGTGACTGATTTTTCAAAATGTAAAAGAACAAAAACAAAGGAAAAGAGCAAATCAAGAATCTCAGATGACATCCCAGGGCATGGCATTAAAGTAGCTAATGGTCACTATATTTGTCCTTGTACATTAAGCCGGCTTCAAAAGTGATGGATGAATGGATATATATATATTTGTGTGTATATATATATATATATATATATATATAATTTGCTTCCCCAGTAATGTACCAGAGTTTGCACACAAGTGAGAACAGGAGGAAGCTGAATTAAACAGTTCGGCTTGAGACACATTTAGTTGTAATAGCTCTCAACAAGCTTCTTTTCTTTTCTTTACACAGACTGTCACTTTGCTTTGTCATTGGCTCTTAGAGAAATCGATGGGTAAGAATATAGCTTATTAACTGAATCTATTGGACTGTATTATTTTGCTCAAACTTACAGTATAAAATCCACCGCGCCGGTGTCTTACACCTGCTGAGATCTTAAATGTGTAATTGACACGCACAGTGTATCGTAAACCCTCAAATGCTAATAAGGACCATTCCATACATTATGAGCCTGTAGAAAAGAAGTAAGCAAAATAAAAAGCCAGTATGCATTTCTGTAGTCCTTTATTTCATTCACCATACTGATGACACTTTTACATGGCTGCAGTCGTGGAACACTACAGCTGGAGTAAGGTACCTGGGAAGAAAAAGAAAGAAACCCCTCTCCGTCTGAGCACTCTACTGGATCAGATCATGACAGTCTCCGTGTGGACTCTGCAGACTCTGCTCTTTTCCTAATCTCAACATTCAGCAAAGTCAAGAACCTTGACGCTCACTCCCTTCCCACAAAGATGACTCTAAACTGGCTGCTAGCTATCTTCAGTGCTTTAAACTCAGACCTACCACCGCCACAATTTTAAGATCTGCACGATCAGCGTTTCCCACAGCAAAACACAGCTGCGTGTTTCGTCTTGTCCAAGGAAGCGAGAACGGGAGCTAAACCCGCATCTGTTTATGTCAACATGAAAGCACTTATAAGATCTTGCTCACTGACTCTGTTAAATATTACTGTTGGCATTTTAATATTCAGGAGGAAAAAACAAGTGTCAGAACAGGAAAGGAGCTAAAAAATTGGCTACATCTACTTACACTCCTGACAAATGAAGCTTGTGAAAATGACCTTACATGGCGACAAGGACACTTAAGCGAATGGGTTCTGCATTTTCTCTCAGCCGCGTGTTTGTGCATGTGAAAGAACAACATTGTACAGAGCTGATGAGGAGAAAGGATCTAAAAGCAAGTGTTGTAACAGCTCGCAGGAGAGCAAATGGAGCAATGTTGTCAGGATGTTTTGCTGCTGGATTCATGTAAATGATTCAAATGATGCATGTCATGCAGATGTGAGATACGGGGTTTATAAAACTTCACGACACAATCATATTATGGGCATAGTTTTGCCAGACTGTTAAGTACATCCTTCCCCCTTTTCAGTTTCACACACTAAATTTGGTCTTCTTCTTATTTGCCAGTCCATTTCCCCTCTGAGTCCAACTCAAACTAATCTGCCAGATGAACATCCAGGATGTTTTTGTATAGGATCCCGACAGACAAGGGCATAAAATATAAGCAGAGATAGTGCTTAATTATAGTGAGCAATTATTCCAGAAATGAAATGTATTTAATAGGCCATCTACAAAAATTGTGAATGCATTTTAAAAAGTCCAATGCATTTCTGATTAAGAATTTATCCTTATTTGTAATGAAATAAATAGACTTGTTGCAGGCACTCTGCTGTATTATAGGTTCTCTGCATTAACCACGCATAATGCGAGAGACTACTCTTTGCTTTCGAATTAGATTCGAAGGAAAGGTAACAAAAAGAATCCCATTTTGTTTATTCATGTTATAGATGAACGCGGCGTGACATGAAGTTGGAGATGCGGGCGTCTTTCCTCGCTTCCCTTAAGCGCCACAGAAAACTGCCCTCAAACCGCAGCTCTTCCGTCTCTTCCTCGTTTAAACCCGCAGATACTGACGCGTGTTAGTCACCAGGTTCTTCTCACGCAGGTGGGAGGCTGATCTGAACAACGCCCTGCAGACGCTCTGCCCCTCCGAGGAAAACTTGTGGATTCGCTCTGGTTCACACAGCTTGCGCCCTAACAACGCCACCCTGCCACCACCTACACACACACACACACACACACACAGGCATTGCTGCTGACGTCGCCAGCAATTACGAAGCAGGGCGGCTGTTAATGTGGAGATATTTTAATGAGGCTTTGAGACACCTGCCTTCGCACAAAACCATTAAACAGAAAACAAAATCCTAGAGCAGGTTTTGAAATATCATCCATTTTGCTGTCCTCGCTGCAGCTTTTGTCGCGAGCTGTCACTTCTCTCTGCGTGTTTTCTTCGCTCCCACACCAGCCTTATTCAGATTGCCAAAACTCTTACAGATGAAAACACTTCTTTCCCTCCTCTTCCTCCATGTTCGGCATCCCTCCACCCCCCCCCCCCCCCCCGCTGGTGCAGCTTTCTAACCCAATGAGGCCCCCTACAGGTGCAAGCTCACTGATGCTGAACTGAGCAGGTGCATAAAGATGGTAGCCTTTTAGTTTGCCATTTGACCCATTCTGCAGCGCTTTGCATACTTCTTCTCTGCATGAGGAGATGATGGTGCTCGGGCCCTTTTGCAGCTTGGAAAAGTAAGTCCGCATGACTGCAGCATGTCACGGACATCTAGATAATACAGGAGGGTAGATCCTGGGCACCAAACATGATTAGACGTTGTAAGTGTTTTGTTTTGCTTTAGAGCCCTCAGACCCCACAGATCTGCTGCTGGACTCTGTCACTAGGCCCCAAGGGGATTTGTTTTTATTTCCTGTTGGATATGATGTCCTTTGCAAAAGAACTAGCTTTCTTTGATCCCTTCAAGAAATAACAGTAATAAATGTTCAGTTTTTCATGTTGCGGAGGACATTTGACTCAAAGTCTCCTTTGTTGTGAAGGACACTGATTGAGCTCAGACTTTTCTTGGAAAAGCTCACTTCAGCTCTATTGTTCGCTTTCACTGAAGTGAATTAATCTGCTCCGTGTTTGTCCCCCTATCCTATTGCGCCACACCGTGGAGATACCCAGTCTCTCTCTCTCTCTCTCTCTCTCGCTCTCTAAGTTTGAAATGGAAGCCGTGCTAATTGCCTGTGGACTTTTTTTTTTTTTTTACGTTGAGTCTAGTTTGCGTTTCAAGAGCGATATGATTATGCTCTCAAGATCCATAACAATGTCATAAACCGCAATCATGCACTTATAAAGATAGTCAAGTTTGCTGGGAAGTCTGGTCATTACAAAAAAATGAGGGGGGGGGACACACACGTTAATTTCAGCAGTTGGAATATAATTTTGTTGCAGTAGTTTGTACTGCTGGAATTTGATGAAGTTGGACGGGTAAGACGTTTGCAGGTAAACGCTGCATGACGCCAGCTGAAGACCTCTGCTACCATCTTGTGGCGGACTGGCGCAACAGTCATCCCCCCCCCCTCCTTTCCCCGGCTCCGCCTCTCCCTCCCTCCGTCGCTCCCTCTCTGTTTTAATATCGGCACTGTGGCGAATCTAATCTGGATCTCCTTTAAGGCAATAAAACCCCAATAGCTTCCTTTAAATGAAAAGCACCGCTTATTATAGCTTTGAAATCCTCGTTTATTTGGCGACGCGCATGATAGAAAAATGATTCATGTCGAGGTTCAAATGGGCAGGATGACGAAGATCCGCGGTGTCCCAAGTGCACATTTCCTCAAGTATTGTATTCCAAGGTATATAACAGTGTTATCCACGCAGGTTGAACTATGCCAAGATGCTTGTTTTAATGTCGCCTTTTTTATCCCTTCAAGCAGCCAAAAGCAATTTCCCACAAATCTGACCCTGTTGCTGAGCTGAGCATGAAGGGGAGTGTGATTTTCCGGTGCGTTAATGACGAAACGCGGGTTGCAAAAAGCGAATGTTTGGCTTTTACACAGCTAACGTGTTTTTATTTTGCTTCAGATTTTTTATTTTTTTTTTTTTTTTAATTTGGGGCGACTGGGGGAGAAGAAAGGAGCAGAGCACGACCGGATGCGCGCAAGTGAATGATTGGCGTTGACCTGCAGTGTGTTTAAATCTACAATAATACATCTGGAGGTCAAACAGGGTCAGTATGCTGTGGATCCTGAGGATTCCTGGGGGGAAAAAAACCCAAAGGAAAATGCAAAATGTGTAATAAAAAAGGAATAGAAAATTCTGGAAGTATAAATGTCTAATAAGATACGATACTTAGAAATGCAAGAGCCATTTTCATAAGGTCGTGTCTAGTCTTTCCCACGGCATCAGTCCACTAAACACCTGCCAGTGTTTGTTCCCACGGAAAAACATCTGCATCCCGCAGCATCACTCCCAGATCATCGGACTCACAATTAAATTAGAATGCGAACGGCAGCTTCAACATTTACCTCTTCGATTAATCAGCCGTGCTATTTGCATATTTCTGTAATTACTGGCAGCATAAAAAAAAAAAAACCTCCAGGAGAGGTTTGGTGAAACGCAGAATCGGTGCAGAATTTGCACAGCGGCTCGGCTTTACACCTGATGCGGAAATAACCATAACACGGACTGTAACATGTGTGTATATATGTATGTGTGTGTGTGTGTGGGGGGGGGGGGCAACATGTTGCAAATTGTTTTTTTTCCATTTGTCTATTTTAGACCCGGGCCCACCCATACCA
>JAVQJF010120547.1:0-10252 GCA_036023855.1 Gadopsis marmoratus
CTCCTGTTTTAAGTGTCGCAAAAGGTCCCCACTCTGTCACTGACACAACTCCGGTCCCGAAGAAGAATCGCGGCTCAATTCTGCCACCTACTGACTGAATTATCTCAATATATTGAGAAGGTTTCTCGTTATATTGAGTTAGTTTCTCAATATATTGAGATAGTTTCTCAATATATTGAGATAGTAAGTCATTATATTGAGATACGTTCTCAATATATTGAGATACTTTCTCAATATATTGAGATAGTAAGTCATTCAATCAATTCAATTCAAGTAAGATCAGTGCAATCAGAGTTGGCGCTCATTCTCGCACAGGGTAGGATTGGCCAAAACAGTGACAGCAGACTGAACATGGCCGACCGGCATCATGTTGATAGATGAGGGAAGTGAAGTACAAAGTTATTATAAGTTGACTAATGTTATTTTGAGTTTGAATGTCGTTATCAGCTTACTAGTGTGTACAATATATGACTTTGAACTAATCCATTGTCATTACAGGGTTGCCAAGTTTGGGTACCTGGCTGGACCGAGAGTTTGATGCCATGGCCCATGGGCTTAATCATGCATACATGCACTGGCACTTTCTGTGCTGCAGCTCTCTCCCTCTGGCAAACACATGCATGCATTTGATCACAATATCATTTATCCCAAGCTCTCGTATACCAACATTGACACTTTCTCATCAACCTGACTATTGAGCCATATTAAAACAAACCTCCTGCCTGTATCACTGTAACTCTAGCTCTCTCTCCAGCTCAGAGCCTGTGCACAGACTCCACAGTAAAACATGAATCACACTACAAGCCACAAACCAGCAGATGAAAGGAGGATTGCTGTGTTAAAAAAAAAAAATCATCTTTGCTCCAGGCGAAGCTGAGGCTTGCTGAATCAAATTGCTCCCAAAGACACTGATCCTTTTGCATGTTGCAGGCCTGAGCGAACTGCTGATCGAGTTTGGCTTGGACCTCAAAGAACAGCGCTTTTAATCCCATTGTTGGACTCCACGCCGCTCGCTCTAAGCATCACCGCTTCTCAGACTCCTTTCAAAGTCTCAGGGCAAGTGGTGCTCTTAAGAAGGTGTCAGCATTCTTCTGTTATCGAGCAGCGAACACAAAGCGCTGTCATCCTGTTGGTATAGGTGCTTCAGCTGCTGGCACTTATTACACGGCTTTCTGTGGCTGTCAGACCAAATGGAAGCTCTGTGAAGTGATCCCTCGCAATCACCGTCTCCACGCTATTAAAAGCATTCGATCTGGGGAGGCATTTCATATTCCCACTGTTGCTGCTAATAATTTGTCAGGCGGTTTGCAAAGGCTGCGACAAGCATGTTTAAATTTTAAACATTCTGCGGCAAATGCAAGTGCTACTGTGTCCGGGGGAATAAAATCAAATGAAATAAAAATGAAATAAAATCAATGCTTATGTGAGAGCTGTCATTCGCTTCTCTGTAGTCCAACACATACATGTTGTGCATCAGATGAGGGAATAAAAAAAACAACATTGTTCCTCCTGATATTTTATTTATGTGAATGGAAACCACACATTTGCTTGTCAGACAAAGGAAAAAGTATAAATTGGCCAAACATGTTTGTGCGGTGCAATACATTTGGAGCACTGGGGGAGCAAAGGCTTTTATGTGCTCTTTCATTGCTTTAGCACACGGACATTCAGTAGTAGTCAAAAAGCGGGACAAAAGAAATATGTTATAAGCAGCAATGGAGAATAAGACTTCTCACAGAACACAACGCGTGCTCAAGAAAGTCTGTTCATGTGTCGATCACTTCCATATTCAGTCCTCTGTTTTAGGGTGTCACTCAGGTCAGCACTCAGGTTTTAGTATGACAATACTAAAACCTCCAAACAAAGGTAAAAGTTTACCTGGTAAACTTTAACACTGGCAACGTTCTACCTTTCCCCAGATAATCCCAGAAAGGTTGTCAAGCTAAGAGCAACCCTGACAAGGTGACATTTGGGAGATAGGGGGTTTTCACCCGACAGTGCTGTTGTTTGCGTGGGTGTGTGTTTGTGACAGCGTGGGCCTGGGTGTGAGACAGACTGAAGCTTCAGGGGAGGTTGAGGGAGATGGACCTCTCTGCTGTCCCAGGTTGTCAGTCATGGCTGCTTCCACCTCCATAAATAAAGGATGGTGCATCCACCCCGACTGCTCCCTCTCTCCCTCTCAGTGATGACTGGACGCCTTCCCGGCTCAGAGTCGCAGGGCCGCAAACGCGCTGCTTGTCATTTTAAGTGCAGAAGGGGGTAACAGCGCGGGGAGTAGAAAAACATAGAGCTGGCCCCTGCATTGACTCCACAGACTTCATAACTACTGAGTAAACACAAAGCTGGTGGCCCGTGACTCTGAATGCTGAATTGTATGCCACATCACAAAATGAATGATATGGTCTCATGGGATGCAGAGCAAAGATTCATCTCAGATCAAGGATTTTTTTTTTTCTCCCAGTGTCACGCTTGGCTAAAGTTGTCTGCAGCCAATCACAGCAATAATGTGGTTTCTGCTCTGCTGGCTTTCCGTAACAGCGAATTTGGAATGATTGTTTTAATCATAGTCGTAATAGCCGCAGTGTACACTATGCAAATAATATCTCAATCAAATAGATTGGATTTTCTTCCACCTGATGTACCACTGGCCAACTCTGGAGCTGGAGGGAGGGGGTGGGGGATGGGGTGTGTGGAGGGAAAGCAGAAATACACAGCCTGCCTGGGGATTGTTTCTGGTCACTGGTTCAGGTCCCTTGCTGCTGACGTCCTCTGTCAAGTTGTTGAGATGCAGCGTGAGATGCAGCTCAGATACTGAGACAAAGAAATACACAGACACACAAATCCTCCCTGCCACTCTCTCTCTCCAACACACAACATTTGTGCATGCAGAAGCTCTCTCTCTCTCTCTCTGTGTGTCAGAATTTGCATGTTCTGCTGGTACTGACAGGATTATAGGCAGAGGGTGAAGTTATACATTTTACAATGTACTGTAAAATGTACTGTTCACTCTGCCGAAATATTGCAAAGAATAATAACCCATGTCCATCACATGTTTATGGAAATCAAATTAAAGTCTTCAAATGGCTTATTATGCTTCACCATTAGGTAAATGGACTCTTTCGAAGACGTCGACCGCTGTGTTGAAGCTTTCATCCAGACGGGCAGAAAGCACGGAGTCGTCTCCTAAATACAGGAATCAAAGAAAAAAGAGTTAGGTTAGGCATTTGATTTATTCTGATTTGAAATGAAGAAAAAAAAGTTTGAAAAGCTGGAAACATCAAATGTCTGTAATTTTTACTTATTAAACTATTTGAAAAATTAAACTATGAAAAATGTTATTGATCAATTTCTGATAGGTGACAATCAATCAATTGACAGAATAAATGTTTCCTTGAAGACAAGGAAAGGACATTTATTAGAATACACCTAGAACTGCCTCCAGGCTGGTTCTGATTCACAAAACATTTTCATAATTGTTAAAGTTAAAAGTGTGAAACCTCTCCAAGGAAGTAAAGTATGTTCTAATCTATCTAAAGTCAAAAATGTCAAGTTATTTTTCACTCCGAAAATGGAAAACAATAATGGCGATCAGGAATTTTAGAGAGATAATCTAATAATAGAATTTGTTAAATGAAATCTGACATTTCCTCATGCAGTCTGCCTTTGACTGGACCCTCACACAATGCTTGCACCTGCTGATGTGCACCTTCAGGGGGCAGTGGCACTCTCCTTTACTGCTGCTCCTTCATCAGCATGCTGGTGAAGCCTCATGCACCAGCCACCTCTCGCTGTGCCCACTGTAAGGGGAGTCTTGGCTTACAGTGTTGAATTCATTAACCTTTGCGCCACTCCCATACAAAACGCACGGCAGCGATTGGAAATCACCCCTTAGCACTAAAAACTGTTTAGTAAGGGGCCGTGGACAGGAGAAAACAGGGGCAGCACCCATTTGTTCCTATCTAAAAAATGTCATCTCACATCAGATGGTTAGTTATTCAGCCACGCAAGGCGTGTTTATGGGTGTGATGCACAATCACAGGCTATCTGACGGGTGACACGGTATGCTATCGGACAGGCGGCACATTTTGGATAGAACTTATAATTGTCTCACTTGAGACCATTTGATGGGCTTTCTGCACTTCTGAGAGAGCTTTCAGAATTTGTTTGTGTCAGTGTGATCAGTGTAGTATGGCAGCAGAAGGAAGATTTAAGCACAAGGAGAAGCATTTCAGGAGGGGCTGAAGGTAGAGTAGGTTTCCATTGACACAGGGTTGGCTGTTTGATTCCCACCTCCTCCTGTCCACATGGTGTGCCCAAATTGCTCCTGAGGGTCAGCCAGTGCAGTATGCATGGTAGCTTGCTGCCAACGCTGAGTATGTGTGTGAATGGGTTAATGAGCACCAAAAACCTTGTAAACATATCCTCATGGTGAATGTATAAACAGCTGTTTGCATAATAAAAACTTAAATCTCAAATTTTCTGATGCTGCACTGTAGCATGGAACTAATCAATATGCAGTGGAGGATGCATGTGCACAGATACAGATTGCAGCCTTCATTTCGTTACTGAACACAGCTCTGAAACAGAATTTCTTAACATTTCTCTCTGTATCACTACACTGGATTTTTAACGATGCAATGTGGTTAGAAATTGTGGAAAGCTAGCAAGCAACATCCATCCATCCCTCTATCCATTCTATATCCTAACTTTAAAAACCTTTGCTTTAAACTTGGTGTCATAAACCTGTAATGTCCTACTCTGAGAGGAGGCAGACCTTATTCTTGACTTTATTGTGGAAATCAACACAAGAAATCCTTGCACATTTGCTCCTATATCAATGGTAAAAAAAAAGTAAATTTAGCAGCATGGCTTTAAAAATGTAATAATGTGGGCATTAAACTTATTTTTTGAGTGTTGACACTACAACAACAAAAATCACAATATTTTGTCACTGCACTGACAAATTCCCATTTTTGTTTTGTTACAGACTTCATCATTAGGTGCCCAGAGGCCGATGTAGAGAACACAAGTTGCCATGAAAAGAGAAGATGCACTGCAGCACATGTTAAAAGATCCAAAAAGCTGACAAAATTCAGTGTGAAAGGAAGTCTGTGTGAATCTGTCCTGCAGGCACTGAAGTCTACCAGAGAATTAGAAAGAGCTGAGATCAAGAAGAATTAAAACTGATACAGGAGGATGTGTGTCTCATGTGAAAGGAGGGTAATGCAGGAGACAGTAAAGGAGAAACTAAGATGAAAAAATTACGTGACAATGGGGAGGGGATGGAAAAACTCAGAGTCTGAGTTGAGAAAGTTCCAGAGGCCAGCGTGACAACTAATGGGGAGGAACCGGTGCAATGGGGAAGGTTTTAATGAACAAGAATGAGAAGAGGGAGAGTTGAAGGGGAAGTCAAGCATGGAAAGGGCAACTGGCCAGCGTGATATTTAAAGTCCAGGAAAAGCAACTCCTTAAGACCTGTTCAGATATAAACTGTCACATCATATTCAAAGCAACAGCTGTCAATTATGGTTGAATAACTAGCTAGATCAATAGTTTGGATTAGGTAAAACATGTACAATGCTGGCAGCTGCCTACAAAAGCAACAAAACACAAAGCTTTCTCCTTCTCTAAAAACAAATATATTTAAAAAAATGAAAAAATCAGCATCTTCGACATCCAACATTTTGGGAAATGAGCAAATTATTCATTTTATTGCCGAAAGGTAGAAATGAATATTGATATTCTCATATCTGTTTTTCAAATATTTAAAGCAACATATGCAGTCAGGTCCATAAGTATTTGGACAGTGACACCATTTTTGCAAATTTGCCTCTGTACACCATCACAAAACATGCAAGAGGTATCACATAATGCCAATGTCTAGTGGCTAGTGGAGCTAAGAGCAGCCACAGCAACCACCCTGAACAGGATCCAGTAACCATCTCAGTGGCAGACATCTAAGAAAGAGTCTCAGGCATGAAGAGCTGGACAGCACCAGGCCCTGACATGATCCATACCTACAGGCTAAAGAAGCTAACTACCTTACATGAATGCCTGGCAGCACAAATGAACAAGCTGCTAATGGATGGGGCCCACCCTCATTGGTTAACGGAAGGCCGGAGAGTCCTGAACCTGAAGGATACAAAGAATGGAGCAATCCCATCTAACTACAGAACCAATAACCTGCCTCTGCATTACATGGAAACTAGCATCATAGTGGCTAAGATGGCGAGGCACATGACGCAATACATGAGCACGGCCCAGAAAGGAATTGGTAAGAACACCAGAGGTGCGAAACACCAGCTGCTGGCAGATAAAGCAGTCACTCGAGACTGTAAGACCAGACAGACCAATCTGTGCACTGCCTGGATTAACTACAAGAAAGCCAAGAACTCAATGCCTCAGACATGGATAATGGGATACTTGGAACTGTACAACATCAACAGGACTCTAAGATGGCTGTGGAAAATGAACCTGGAGGCCAACATCAAGCCAATTGCACAAGTCACCAACATGTGCAGCATATACCAAGGGGATGCTCAGTCCCCACTGCTGTTCTGCATAGGTCTGAACCCTCTCAGCCAGTTCATCACTAAGAGTGGCTACAGATACGGAATGGACCAACCAACAGCCTCCTCTACATCGATGACATCAAGCCGTATGCCACGAGTGAGCAAGACATCAACTTACTGATTCACACCATGAAGAGGTCACAAGAAAGTGATGGCGAACTAACCATAATAGTTGTGGACAAACAGCAGAAGAGGGCAGTAGTGATAGATGTAGCAATCCCAAGCAATGGCAACATCAGGAAGAAGGTTTACGAGAAGCTCGAGAAAAACCAAGGACAGGAAGAAGAGCTAGAGAAGATGTGGAAAGTGAAGGCAACAGTGGTCCCCGGTAATCAGAACACTCAGGGCTGTGAGTGGCTCCAACATCTGAGATCTCTGTCCAGAAAAGTGCAGTCCTAGGAACAGCTAAGATACTGTGCAGGACCTTCAAGCTCCCAGGCCTCTGGTAGAGGACCTGAACTTGAAGGAGGAATAGACCACTCAAATTGGCAAGAGGAGAATATGTTATAAATACAGTATATATCATACATCTACACAGTTTAGAGTTTTGCATAACATCTCTTAAAACTATAAAAATTACCTGTAAGGCAGATTTATGATCAAATATATTTATATCTGCAAAAAATGTAATTCTTGAAAACCTTTTAAAGCAGAATAGACACAAGAACTCCTAAAATGTATGCTACCTAAAGTAAAGCATTTAATCAAAATCTGTAATGGTATACAGTTTGTTCCATAACATAGTTGACAAACTAGCGAAAATATATTTTTCCTTGCTTTGCAACTAGTGGATATATTACACTGAAGAAATATTTGAATTTAAACCACTGATTGTTTTAGTGAGAAAGCACATTACTTTTGTACTTTTTTGTTTATGTGAAATGTACCTCGAATTATAGAATGATAGCTATATCTCAAAATCACAAATTGGTTTTACAGGATGTTAATTTGCACAGCATACAGTATGACAGCCTGTAGCCTTAAGGTGTGTAATCTCAGAACTCACCATTAACTCTGGTTCTTTCTGTTTTTTAACTCCTCTCCTTTTTCCTCTGCTGTATCTAAATTTATGAAGCAGATTTATAAAGCTCTGGGATACACAGAAAATTTACACTCAAGCTGAAACATTTTCAATTCACGTGGATGTGTCAATTCGTGCCGCCCCGGGTGAATTTGCATCTAATTGCGTTGCATCTAAAATTGACTTTTGCCTTATGACTGAAAACACACAACCTTGATTCAGATAAGGAAAAACCAAACAACTCAAAAAGTAAAAAAATAACGGCCAGCTGCACCTTATTGGGCTTATTGCACCTGCCTCTTGGTCCCGCCTCTGTCATGTTGTCATTCTATCATCACCTGTTTTCCGTCTTCATTAGACGACAGTATATCTATCCTGGGTTGCTGGCTGCTCACCGTCGGATCATTGCTTTTGTCACACAGAGTCTGCCCAGTCCTCGGTCCTTCCGTCTAACACCTGCCTGTCTACCTGCCTGCCTGCTTCACCACCAGTGCCGGGTTATTCCATACGTGGCCCAGCATTAATTATCACCATCAGCTGTTCCTTCTTTGGTCTTAATAAAGGCCCTGATCATTCGTCTGGCTTTGTGTCCTGCTTCTGGGTTCTCCTGTCACATTCATGTCTCAGAACCCAAGAGAATCCCAAAATCCAGCTTTCCTTAGTTGAAGCAAATATCAGCATCTACTATGAGTTATGTCCTAAACTTGATGTACTGCTTGGTACAGAAAAGGTGGAAATCAAGAGCAAGCGAGAAAGGACAAATATTTAGTTTGATATAATAACTCGATAAACGAAAACCTACTGGCCTAAACTAAAACCTATTTGACCATCTCATCATTCCTGGACAACAATAGCTATTAAAGAATTCTTGACTGATAGGTCGACCACACCCTAAACTGGCTGGGAACTCCCTGGTGCCCAATTTGAGAAACGCCTGCTCTCTGTACTGTCCTCCATCACTATGTACCTCAGGTGGGAGTGATCTCAGGGAGATACTGATCCCTCTTCAGCACTCTCCTCTGAGTCGATCACACTTACACAGTATTACTATTGTAATACATAACTCCTATTACAAAGAAATAAACCTTCTTTCCATTTTGTTTGTCCAGAACAGTTAAGGGTTGCACCAGCTGAAATAGGCAACATAGGCATAATTTACAACTTAAATCTTACACCTAGCCCTAAGTAGGTGTAAAGTCCTCTGGAAAATAGCAGTTGGAGGCTGGTTCAGGGTAGGCTATCATTTCAAGTTTGCTCTTATGTTGATTATGTGATTATGTTTATGTTTGATTGTTAACATTAGTTATTTTTAGCCATTAGCCTCTTCGCTATTGCGTAGCAAAGTGTTCAAAGACAATTAGGAGCGAGAGACAACATCCCGACAAACAAGGTATGTCACCCGGATGTCTACGTGACATTTATGACGTCCCCCATTGGTCCCCAGCACAACTTTCCCTGCAGGACAATACTGGAACATTATTAATGTTACCGTTTGGTCCTGGTACGGACATTCTGAATAAGCCGTAAATTAGACCTTCAGGGAACGTTCCCATTTGGTCTCTCGGATAACGTTCTCATTTGGTCCTTCAAAAAACGTATTGAGAACATCCCGGTTTGGTCCCTTGGATAATATTATTATGGGGACATTAACGGAACCTTCCTGGGACGTTTATGTTTTAATTGTATTTTTAATAGTCTTAAAGCACACCTATACAAATAGTAATCATTGCAATCAAATTCAATTCAATTTTATTTATATAGCGCCATATCATAACAAAGTTATCTCATAGCACTTGTTAATATAGAGCAGGTCTAGACCAGCTCTATATGCATTGACCCAACAATTCCACCATGAGCAAGCGCTAGGTGACAGTGGCAAGAAAAATCTGCCTTTTAACAGGCAGAAACCTCGAGCAGATCCAGGCTGAGTGGATGGTCATCTGCCTCGACCGGATGGGTAGGGAGGTAAAGAGTGAGAGAGAGCGAGGGGTGGGGGTGGTAGAGTAACAGAGTGGGAGCAGGATGAAAAAGAACACACAGTAGGACAGTATAGTTCCACATACAGATGTGAAGCTACAGTAGTTACAATGTTGTTAATGTTAAAATAAACAACCAATAGCATTAGCAATACAACAACACTAATAATAAGAACAGTAGCAGGAGCAGCTGTCAGCAATGGGCAGCAGGCAGTCAGCATCCACATGACCAGACCCCATAGAGCCAGACTCCACAGCTCCAGGGGCAGAAACACTCAGACAGCAGCAGTGAGAGAGAGAGAGAGAGAAACAAACATTAATTGGTATAAATGTGTAGTAAAGAATGTGAACAGTTGGAGAGAGAGAGGAGCTCAGTGCATCATGGGAAGTCTCCCGGCAATCTAGGCCTATAGCAGCATAACTAAGGGGGCGGCTCAGGGTTCACTCGAGTCAGCCCTGCTAAAAGCTTTATCAAAGAGGAAAGTCTTAAGCCTAGTCTTAAGCCTACTCTTACCTCCCGAACACAGACTGGGAGCTGGTTCCACAGGAGAGGAGCTTGAAAGCTGAAGGCTCTGGCTCCCATTCTACTTTTAGAGACTCTAGGAACCACAAGGAGCCCTGCATTCTGGGAGCGCAACGCTCTAGTGGGGTAATAGGGTACTATGAGCTCTTTAAGATATGAT
>JAVQJF010120588.1:0-5000 GCA_036023855.1 Gadopsis marmoratus
ATTGGAGCTGACTGAAATTACTTTGAATCCTCCAAAGCCCCCTAACCCCTGGGAACATACCTGTTCTTGCAGGCCTCAAACGTACAGGTGCCTCATTTCAAAAGACTCCAGTCCTCCTCTCTTTCTCTCTCTCTGTCCTTCCCCTCTCTCCTTTTTTCCCCCTCCCCCCTTACGGCTGCAACCCTACCCCTCGACTGAACTAGAGGCCTATTGAAATACCTCCCCCTGGTCTAGTCTGCACTTCAAAGTCAACTTTCACCCTCGAGCCAGATCCGAGGGGGGCGGTCCGACCACGAAAGGGCCCAGCCCCTGAATAGTTAGGACTTCAAAGCGTGTAACATTTAGTTATGTGCTGTTTGAAAATTGGAGAACATTTTTTTTTTTTTGAAGTCGGTAATTGATTCTGTCATGTGTCCACTGTAAAGTTGACACTGTAATTATAATTGTCAGACCGAAAAAGTTGGTCAGATAAAATTACCTTTTTAAAGTACTGCTTGATTGACTTGAAAGAACCAAAAAGAGAAAGACACATGCTTGTTTGGCTTGATGCTCCTCTACATGAGCTGAAATCGGAGGAGTATGTTGTTGTGTTTTTATGATAGTGAAACAGATATTGGCAAAATTGTGTGATAGTTTCTGCTTTGGAAACATTTAACAAAAATCTATAAACTTTAGATGTCATGTTTATCATTACAAATATTGATTTGAGTCTTAGTGTATGAGAAATACTATCAATAATGCATAGTAAAATCACTCAAGGTCCTCTTACTAGCTTTAACCAGAGTTTTCAACCGCATCTTTTGTAGCCTGGTTCTGCTTTTTCACTCGGAAATATGATCCTTTTCATCATAAACAACTTCTCTAAGCACACAGGACAACCTGTATAATGTTCATTTTTACCCATTTATTTTGTATGTCTCCTCTACATTTTTTATATTTAATTTCTAAACACGCCACTGTGGTCATAAATTATAATAATGGGATAATGTTTATTGCTAATGTAAGTGTATCAAGAAGATTATCAGTGAACTGACTCAGTACCGTCTACAGCAATATCTAGCTTACATTAGCCATAAGCTACTGGTTAGCAGCAAAGACCCTGGGTGTATTGAGGAAGGTTGCATTTTATTGATTATGAATTCATATTTTAACTTCTAATAGGAAGATTGTGTTATGACATCTTTCAAAAGTTACATATTCTCACTTTAAACCTGCATTAGCTGATTTATTGGCCACTTGGGGGCAGCAAAAAACAAATTGATATGGTGAACTTGTTAGCAAACAGCTTACTTACACATCCAACAGTTAATGAGCAACATTATAATTTGTTTTGAGTCATGTTTCTCTCCACCAACTCCAATATTCACTCTCTTTTAGCTCTGTTTTTGGCCTCTGCCAACTCCTGACTGTAAACCGGAAGCAGATTCTCTACGCTGTGGATGGTTGCTTAGTTGCAGAAAATATTCCGAACAAATAACAGCAATGGAGAAAAGTAAGCGCAGAGATGTCTGTGCTTGGACTGATGAGCAGGTGGAGCTGTTACTGAAAGTAAGCGTAGCAATGTTGAATTAACCTCTGGTAGTCAAGGTCGACATTTGTTTTTGTCAGGAAAAGGGTCACGTATGAATCAGGGAGGGTCCAGTTGTGGCCGATAAGACCCAATCAGGAAGTGAACGTGGGTGTCTGCATCATCGATTTACAACATCTCCGTTTCCACCTGCTCCTCCTCCTCACGAAAATGCAATCCAGAGTTTTCAAACTAAAACGGGGTCAGCCACATATTAAAAGGTCTCCATGTTAGGGGTTATAAAACGCCGGAGCAGTGCGGATGCTAGGTGTAGACGTAGCAAAAGTCATGCATTTTTAAAACAAAAATTGTGTGGATGTAGCCTTAGAGTGGTGAGCGTGAACTAACACAGTGAAGTTGTGGTCCAGGCAGGCAGACAATGAGCTGCATAATAGACAGTTCTGTCATTTCATACATTATTATTATTATAAAAAAGATTAATTATAGCTGCTTTAACTTCACATCTTAATGAAAGCTTATTTGTTTTGATTATCATCACAGGACCCTCCGCCATCCCTCCCTCAGTGCTGGCATCCCCCCCGTCTGTCTGCTAAATAAGTCATTGCAGAGCATTTCATGAGAGTTTCATCATTGCACATTGGAAACCTGCGACGTACTCTGAGCGGGCTGGAGTCACTAGTCATCACCGTACTGTGTCATCATGGGGGAAGCATCTACCATATTCTGGGGGGGCTATGGGGCCCCCTAATTGCTTTATGTAATAATATGCTGCAGTGATCCGCTCTTCTGCGAGCTCCCCCCTCCTCCTCATCCCCTTTCTTCATTAAAACATATCGTCAGCACCGTGCCAACAAAGGGACAATTCACAGAGGCTGGGAGCCCGGAGGGAACGCATACTGCTGCACTCAAGGTCTGATCAAACACATTCAAACGTTTCCTTTGGGTGTTATTAGTAACCCGTGATGTTGTGCTTATTTCATATTTATTCATTCATCCATCCATCCATCCAGGCAAGTCAATTAAGGACAGATTGTCATTCACAAGAAAGGCTGGAAACAGGGCTTTGCAGAACCAATAAATATCATTGCAGTTGTACGATAACGATAGAAAACTGTACAGGAGATGAGGAACAAGTGCACCACTGAAGCAGACATTAGCACTTGATCTGTGGCTGAAAATTAAGCAAAACATCCATAAAAATAAACATAAATGACACTTAGTTGTAATTTTGAACAAGAATTTATCTGCTTTTATCTCCCTTGAAAAAGCCATTCCTCACAAATGAGATCATCTGCTCTTGATGCTGCCACATGTAAGATTATTCATCTAGATAAAACTGGGTGAGTATGTTGCAAATAAATGCAGTAAGCTACGTCCAAGGCTGCAAATCTAGCTACATTTTTTTGGATTATCGATCAATTTGAGCATTGTTTTCAAAAGATTACATTAAATCTTTTGCTCTCAAAAAATGTCAGAAAATAGTAAAAATAACTGCCTAAAGGTGAAGCCTTCAAACTGCTTGTTCTGTCACATGACAACATCACATGACACAAAGAAAAGAAGCAAATTCTCATAATTAAGAAGCTGGAATGTAAGCAATTATCAAGAGTTACCACTTGTTTTGCTTTGACCTTTTGAACTAATAGACTATTCGAGCGTTTGGTTCAGGTTTACGCGCCAGAGTCAGAGCAGAATAAGAAAGGATTGAAGTGAGAGAGAAGAGACGAACAGAGAACAGAGCAGAGGAGCTGTGCAGCTTTTAAAGGTCACGTGAAACGTCGTAAATTAGCCAGTGAATCCAAGGTCGGCCGGGAACAGAAAGCCCAGGCATCCAGAGAGTCTGCCGGGAGAGATGGCACAGAACTGCACAGAGCCATCATCATCATCCTCCTCGGCACTCTCTCAGCCTAAACAAGTGGACAGCTGACTCTTCTCAGGGTGGCCTGAGTTTAGACACCGCTGTAGAGAGAGACGGGAGTGTCAGGAGAGGATCCACAGCTGCTGTCGACTGGAAGCCACAGACTCTTTGTCATGAAGGAAGCGAGGAAACAAGGCATATTCCTGAAATATGTCTTTTTTAAAAACTTTAAAGGGCCAAATGGTCACCTAATACTCACCATACCATACTCCTTTTATTTTTTTTGAAATCACGTGGAAAGCAAACCACGCAAACGTTTAATTCAAGTAAATTAAAGGGAGCTACAGATGTGGAGTTGCAGCTTTAAAAATAACACCCCTCATGGATTGAAAACAACCAGCAGAGGGCAGACTTGCAATAAAACAGGAGCAAGACCTTCTGTGAGTAATTGGATCAGTCCAACCTGTTGCCCTAATGCATTTTGTGGTCCATTAGTAAGCTGATGACATAAACCTAATTTAATTTCATCGTTAAAGCCTGCAGACGTTGTGCCTTTAAAGTCCCACGTGGACGTATTTATTCACAGTGCATCTGTATTTTCATTTGTGAGCGAGGGAAACAGTGCAAAGTGTAGCAAGGCAGATATGGGACATGTGGTGTGGATCAGGATTTCTAAAACAGAGTGACGTCCAGTGGGATCTGCAAATTATTGTCGTGCTGGCGACGCTGGAGAACTTAAGTTGCGGCTTTGAATTGTTTTCCTCCCCGCTTTTCTTTTTTTCTTCTTCTTCTTCTTCCTTTCTCTTTTGAGTCCGAACACATGTTGACCATCGCACTTTCTTCCAGAGGCGGCAGCATTCTTGACCCAAAACGTCCTCGCAGTTGGTTTTCATAATCACACTGCCACACAGCTGACAGCGAGATGAGACTTTTTCATTTACTTTTTGGACATCTAACACTGTGCAGAGCTCACCCTCCATTTGAGTGCCATGTGTTTTCTTTGCGAGAGGCCACTTTGGTGGAATCCTTGGAAACAGGCCTCCCCGAAGTGGCACTGTTCAATTTCATGCGTTGATCTTTTGTAATATTCTGAAAACAAAGTCCGCTTTCACATTAAACTGAGAAGTTGTACTCACTATAACGCTGTCACCTTTAAAGGACAACTCCGGTATTTATAAACCTGGGCCCTATTTTTTGTTTGACAAAACCTTTTAGTCAAACTGACTAATACTTAGCAAACGTTTTGGAGTTGGTCCAGTCGATCGCCTGCGCCAGAATTTCGTGAACGGGCTGCAATGGCCGCAGCTTATTCCTTACGGGCAACCGCGTGCTCGTTTTCGCCACCGACCGGCTCAAAAATCCCGGACTTTCCCTTTAAGTCTTTTAACCTACGTTAAAGGCCCAACAATGCACATACAGCCTCATCGTCACTTGCGTGGTACTGTGAGCTCTTTTCGTGAATTGTCCAGCCGCACAAAGATTCACATCGTCTCCCTTTTCTGGGAATGAAAAGATTGCGTGTGTTTATCTATTCTTTCAGCGTCCTTTCAAGACACAGTGTGCTTATTTGCAGACGCATAATGAGCCGTCCGACACACTGAAAGAAAGGATGTT
>JAVQJF010120588.1:7500-34883 GCA_036023855.1 Gadopsis marmoratus
GGGGCTCAGCTCAGCTCCGGGGGGGCAGCTTCTCCTGAAACGTTGCAGAACCTCCGGCGCTTCCAACAGGGGAAAGAAAAACCAACAAAAACCAAAAAAAAAAAACCAACCAAAACAAAGTTGTCAAACTTCCTCCCCGAGCGGCGGCTCCTCTGTGGACCTTTGACCGAAGATCTGCTGTTTGATCCGAAAGGTTGGTTCTAACTGTGGAAGGCAGCTTGTTTGTTTTGTTGTTGACCAGCGTGTAAACAGACCCCCCCCCCCCCCCACACACACACTCTCTTGGTCCGGGCTCAGCTTAGACATTTGAAAACGTACATGTATGAATAAATGAGGACTGAGGATAAGTTGGCCATCACAGGAGCCTCCTCCATGTTGCGTCCTTCGTCTCCTTGTGAGTGCACTTGGCTGGAGTTGGCCCGTGATGCTCGGACAGAGCAGAGGCCCCTGAAGGTGCTTGACTTTGTCCACCCGGGGCGGATCATCCCGGGGGCCCCGTCCGTGAGAGTCAACGATGTGCCAAAGATTTTTAACGTGTCACGTTGCACTTCCAGGCCCCTCGCATCTTCCTGTGTTGTGATGGAGGCACCGTCAGCTCTCTGTGAATGACTGGAAGCCTCTTGAATGTGCAGCAGTATTTGTGTGGCCTTTTGTCCCCCCCCCACCCATCTTTAGTTATTTGGGAGGCATCCGTCTAATGCACATGCAGTGGATGATGTGTGTCCAGTCCCCTGTGATTGGACGCCACTCCGCTATGGAGGGTTTTTCCGATATTGGATCATCAGGAGAGGAAAGCCGAGGCGATGGTTGACTTTTTGTTTTGCATTTGTTGTATAAAAGCCAGTAGCTGCAGACTCTTTCCTTTTGAAAAGAAATACGATACGCATGGATCAAAGGAGGGGATACTCTGCACGAGCACGGCCCCCGTTTATCATACACGGTGTGATGGCCATTTGGCGCCACTCGGTAACCGCACAGAAACGTCGGACCTTCGGCTTTACGTTGAAAACCCACATCTATTTAGGTTTGCTTTCTTTGCCAACATGGCTTCTAACCACTTAGAGGCGGCGCCATATGTTGTCCGACTGTAATGAGGGGCAGCCTGTCCAGCACGTGTTCCTACCAAAGAGGTCTGAACGTTGAAACTGACAGCGAATGATAACCGTGCAACCTGAGGTGTATCGTTTGCAAATCCTGCACTTGCGGAATAACATTGCAAGTAACGTGTTATGGAAACTGCTGCGGCTGGAATTGGGCTGCGCGCAAATATCTAGTTTGTGCATTCAGTTGTCCGCGGTGACCTCTGACCTCTGCAGCGGCTGCACTCATCTTCTTTTTGCTGCAAAGGTCGGAGCCACTTGATTTGGTCTGCCTGAGGTTTATGGGGCCTCCTAGTCCTCTCCTCTGCTGTTTGAACAGAGCCCTGAGGGGTTTGCGTTACCGTGTGTGTACAGTAGTGGCCAGACCTCAGCAGGTATGGGTTCAAATATGGGGCGGGGGGGAAGGCGGGGGGCTTGGCAACGTTCCTGAGCAAAGGCCCAACCACGACCACTGCTCATGCACTCCCAACTTGCCTTTGCTAATTCCCTAAAGCTAACACCCGCTCAGAGTGCGAAATGTGGCGAATGCTGCCGGGGCCAAAAATAATAAATTAAGTTAATTTGATTCCCGCTCTGCTCTCAGGATGGAGTGGTGGTGGTGGTGGTGGGGGGGGGCATGATGACGCAGCTCTGGCCACAGTGCCAAACCCCAGACTTCCCGAGCCAGTTTCCTGATTGCACCAGTTTTGCCCCGTTATAGCAAATCGGTGTCTCCTTAAGTCATTGTGTCATGACATGAGACCCGCGTAGCGATCAACAAATGACTTTTAAGAGTGAATTTTCAGCAGCCGCAGAACCTGACGAAGGGAAGAATTTTTAGAGGTCTTGAGCTGCAACCACTCAATGCTTCGACTTCATGTTTTATACAGCTTAGAAGTGAAGGTAGTCTTGCTGCACATACCAGTTTTGACTTGAGTTAAGCCTATTAAGCAGGCCAATGATGGCATGACCAAATCGTCCCCTGATCCAGGCACTGAGGCGTGAAGATGGACCCTGCCACGCTGATTCTGACAGCGCTCTGCTTCCGTGGCCTTGCAGTGGCGCTCGCTCAGTTGGACTGACTCGCCGCCACGTTTTTCAAAATGTCACAATCGCTGTTGGCCGCGTGCGCGCACAGCTCTCCCGATTAGTGCGCGTTTGATGCGAAGGGAAGCGCCATCTGCAGCTCATCAATCCCTATTGTCTCCCCGACGCCAAAATCGCCGTCCCCGACGCGAGATGAGCTGCGATGCACTGCACGAGCGCACATCTGCCTCTGATTTCCAGCGGGTGCTGTCAGCATGCGAGCGAGGAGCCGAGGCAGGGACGTGGCAGGGGCACCGGGAGGGCCAGATGGAACTCGCAGTGTCGTCGGCCAGAACCAGAGGGAATGATGTGGCTTTTGCCTGCTTCCTCTCAGCAGGTGGGGACATCCCCTGAATCCAGCGACGGGAAGAAGAGGCTCTAGTTTCCCCCAACACCCATGAGCTGTCTCACCTTTGAACTTCATCTCCGTGCACACGAAGGGCCAGGAACTATAGCTGGGAGTGTTCATGATGTGGCTCTGTGAAAGTGGCAGTTTTTTTGTTTTTTTGTTTGTTTTTTTTTGTCGGACTGGATGTGCAGGAGGGAAAGTGGTGGTTTTGCACTAAGACAACGATGAGCTTAAATACTGGAGCTCCTACCTTGGAGCTGGCAAGAGTTGTGTCGCGCTGCATTTAGACTATAATGAGCGCTTTAGTGGTTTAAGGCATCCAGCGCGCTTTCTCACCACAGGCTGGAAACCCCAAGAGGCCATAATGGGCCGGGCCCAGACGGGAGGTGCCAGGGACCGGGCCACTCCCAGCGCCAAAGCTACAGTAGCAGTACACAAACGCTGGTTTAAAAGGTTAAAAGTGCTGCAGCCTACTTTTTTCCATTTATTGGCTTGGCGGTCGCAGCTGTATTTTAAGTGCTATCGTCTCTTAACCGCCACCCTGATTCACTTTCATGCCCCAGCCAAAGTAATTTGAGGCTGCGTTTCTCCCCTTTTTGGAATAGAACAGACTAAACTGTTTTTCTCTTTCTCTTGCTTAACACCCCCCACCCACACACACGCTGTCACCCCCTCCCACCACCACCCGTCTGCTCTTTTTGATGCAGCCAAAAGTCTGTCATGCATCCTATATTGCATGCAAGTCATCTCTTAACTTAACCAGCGTGTACTGGTGGATTGTCAAAATTTCAGTTGTATTGAGGTGGGTTTAGGGCACCGACCACGAACCACAACGTCCCGGCCCCTGGACCTATCTTGCATATCGTTCCCCAGCTCTCTCTCCTCATTTCCTGTACTGTCAACTAGATTTCAGCCGACTGTTAAGCCTATAAATAGTCAAACGCTAATGACAACTGCCCATTTTATATTCCCAGAGAATAAGCTGACATCATCTGCTTAATTTGTCCAAACACCAATTAAAAAAAAAAAAAAAACCTCAATGGCTCTAAATTTACTGTGACGCTGCAAAGATTTTGCATTTGAGAAGCAGGAACCAGCCAATATCTGGCATTACCTGAAATGATCAGCTTCTAAAATGATCCACGTAATGAAATAACCGTTTCGGCAACTAATTCTATGGCAGTCTCACAGTAGTTATGTGAAATCCTGAAAGTGTAAACAAATGTGTAATTTTTATTTTCGCATTGAACTGAAAGCACTGATTGGCTGCAGTCAACATTCAGGTGTCGATCTTAAATCGTCCAACTTCCTGTTGGATCTCTTGGTACTTGTCCAGACTCCCCTTATTTTTTTTTTGTTTTTATTGGACACACTTTCTCTCAAACCAGCAGCACCTGTCCTCCTCTCCAGCCCCGTCGGTCTTTCTGAGCGCCTCATTCCCACTCACAGCACAGCGCCACCTGGAACAAGTGCATGCTGGTACTGGTGGCCCCAGTAGCAACGTTAGTCTCCACTGGGCCGAGCCGATCTTTTGATGCTCCACTCCGAGAGAGATTAGCAGCCGGCTGCTGCGTTGGCTCCAGTATGCAGGCCTCTCCCAGGGGAACCCTATCCCCCCCCCCCCCGTGTCAACCCACCTCCTGATCTTGCTATTGATTATGTCCGAGTTCATTTGTATGAACGTCTTGGATTTGTCGTCTGCTCCACACTCCAGTGATGAGGAAATGTTTTTCAGCTTTGCCCCGAGGCTGCGAATTATTTTTTTTTTGTTTGTTTTGTTTCTGTTTTTTTTTTTTTTTTGTTCCCTGTGACGAGTGCTGGGGAACGCACCACGAGGCAACGTCACACTTTGACAGGTGATAAAGTGATTTTCACCTTCGGGTTATTTTTAAAAGAGAAAACACATTTGTAACCAGTCAGAGATGACGATAATTATTTATATAGCACCTTTCATACGAGACACGCAGTTCAAAGTGCTTTATAACAAAGATATTAAATGCACCAAGTGCTTTACAGAAGAGAATGCCGTAAAACATAATAATAATAATAATGATGATATGGGGGGGATGGGTGAAGAGTCCGCAGTGTTTTTTGTTTTTTTTCGCTTTCTGACCGGCCTCTGGGGGTGTCTGTCTGTGTTTGATGAAAGGCCCAGTCCGTCCCCCTCAGCCCATATTTTTATCCACTGACACAGAGGGTCTGCAAAACAAAGGCTACGGGGTCGAGGGTTATGAAACGACAATGCTAACAGTGGCTCGTCCAGGCAGAGGCACGCTTTGTTGTCGGCCAGGAATGTGCTGACCAACCGTTGGAGGCCACAACGCCATCCTCCCCCTTTTTTTTGTTGTTCGCTTTTTAAAATTTTTAATTTATTTTTTTGCCAATAGATTGGGAAGGTAGCCGTGCAGGGAGTCCATTTCGCCCCGAGCACCACAGTCCATCTGCCTCCTTCCCCTCCTACCTCTCATTATACTTAGATCCTTGTGTCCTCTTACTGCCACCATTTGGTTTCCTGAAAGGAGAGGTCTCGACGAGGATCTGCCCCACTCGCCCGTGTTAAAGAAGACAGGGGTCAAAGTTCATTCCTTTGTGTACATCATTACATAATTATCAGCCTGGCAGCTTATGTAAGAAGATCCTGGCCTCTTGTCATTTTGATACATACTAATATGTTTTAGCCCTAGCTGCAATTTCTCTGGTTATTGTTCAGGGATTCCATTACCGGTTTTGTGCACATGATCACCCTCGGCCTAATGCGCCATATTAATGTTGTGAGGGTTCTGCTGACGGGCCCCTCTCTCTCTCAGAAGCCTGACCACTTTTCATCTCCCCCCTCTTTTTATATATTTATTTATTTAGTTTCCTTTTTTAATGGTTTCCTACACAACTGTGGCAAAGGTCATTTACAGGAGTGCCAGATGGGGACAAATCAGTTTCAGGTGGGAGCTTCGACCGTCATCATGTTCATCTCTGCCCTAACCCTCTGTGTGTGTGTGTGTGTGTGTGTGTGTGTGTGTGTGTGTTCGTTGTAACACAATGGGGGCAGAGATATGATGGATTGGGCTTTCTTGTTCAGATGAGAACAAGCTGAGTTATCTCCTCATTTTCCTCTGCTGCATGTCTTCTGGCTCCACAGTGAAGATATATCACTGCATCTTCCCACCTCCTCCTCTTCCGTATTTTTGCCCTAGATTTTATTTTTTTTTATTAAAAATTTGCTTTCATTCTATGTTGTGCCTATATCATGGGTATACTGAAAATATTGGGGACACAGGGTTTTCCATTCTCTGTTAGCTATCCTTTTTTTTGTTGTTGTTGTTGCCAATACAACTCTCTCAAAGTTGAATGTTTATTTTTGAAGGGTAGCTCCTTTTTTTTTTTGTGCACTGCAGTTGCACCCAAAGCCAAGACCATTCGCTGCATCTGTAGTTGTAGTATTAAGACCTTTGCCAATGCATTCTGATTTTACTCTTACAGAGGTCAAGTGTAACCTCTTTCATGAACCTACAAATAGTTTTTTTTGGCTGACATACCATGCCAATAAAAGCTCTGCAGTACAGCCTTGGGCTGTTGATAAAGCCTCCACAATTCCTCCTGTCCTTCCCCTCAACCCCCGTCGGCAGCTCAGGCCATGCTGTGTCCCTCACCAGCCCCTGGACCCTGATCAGGGAGGGGCCTGCAGGGTTGGGTGAATAGCTGCCGGGACCCGTGCTGCAGGTGTAAACCACATGAATGTGCCGCCTGAGCAGCTAGGATCAGGAGAGGCAGGGAGGCCGCGATGCTCGGCGCAGCTCCATGCGCCAACATCAAAGGCAGTGCTGAGGGAGGGAGGTGGGGGGAGTGTTGGAGGGTAGAGGGGGAGGAGGGAAGAAGAGAGAGCGCGAGGGCTGGGCCAAACTCTTCAAAGGCCTCTCTGAGTAATGCCGGCCCTGATATATGCGGCGGCAAAGCTGAATGATGATGTAATTGCAGGCCTTCGAGCTAAATCCACTCCCATACAAATAAAGGTGGAGGTGTTCCCTTGCACAAGCACGGTGAGAAAAATAGTTTGGAGTGTTAGGTTGAAGCCAGAAAGTTTAGATCACCTCGCAGGCGAAGGTGTTCGGTCACTTCCTGACTCTGCTAATGTTAGGATCCTGGTGATGAAAGGGTTGTTTTTTTTTTTTTTAATTTAAATTTACGTTTTTGATGGAGGACTTGGAACAGGAAACCGTTTTAATCTGATTTCAGCAGATAGGTTAATCCACTGGGCGTTTCTAAAGTACACAACAGGTGGAGCAGAGTTGACTCTGTTCTTTGTAAAGTTTATACAGGCCTGTGTGCGAGGCAGAGAGAGTGTGGGCATGTTCTTCCCTTGTAATGTGTGTTAAACCAAGCGTGACCACAGATTCTTTCAAAATGCCCCCATGATCATCGGGCTGATAACTCATTGACAGCTCCCATGACAGTTAAAGAGGCACACGCCGCAGGAAAGGATCTCCCTCGTTGAGAGCGAATGGCAATAATTCACTATTGTTGTTTCAGTTTGCCAAAGGTTATTTGCATGCCTCTGATTGAAATCCTCCTCTCCTTGCACTTGTTTAGCGACTGCATGTCCCTTGATGTTAAATTAGCAGCAAAGCGGCTGCACGTCTTCTTTATTTGGCGTTCGTGCCTTTTTAACTCAGGATTGCAGCACAAAGCCTCCTTGTTGCCGGTTGTAAAGAAGAGACCTCCTTGTTTCCTTGTTGGAGCAGTTGTGAGAAAACGCATGTTCATACCAAGGCTGCAAATAGATATTCTTTTCTTTTATCAGTTCATCTGTTTTACAGTTAATTCAGTCTGTAAAATGCAGGAAAGTGATGGAGCGACCAACTGAATTCTTCAAATAGCCGACCAACAGTTTCAAACCCAGGTATTGAATTTACAGGGATGTACAACAGACAAAAATAGCTTGCATGTTTGCTTGATAGATAAATGACTTTTTTTAGTAGTTGTAAGTAGTCAATTAACTTTGTTGACCAACTAAGCGATTAATGACGTTTCAGCATTGCCCATGATACAAGCAGCAATTTTACAGATTGTGCTGGCATTTCATTTTAATTGCTTTAATTTGTATTTAATTCAGGTGATTGATTGACATCCGATAGTAAAGCCAGGTTCATCTGCGGTTCTGATTTGTATTCCAGCCTGATGTGCCAGCTGTTGAAATGCTGGAAGCCGATTCTGATGCATGCAGGGCGTCGTGAATCAAATAAATCTGTTCCCAAAATTTGCTAGAGCACACATGTTGGGCAAAAGTGGTCACCTGTGTTGGAACAGGTTTGGGATGGCGTTGCATTGCACCTTGCGTTTGGACATTTAATTTTCCTAGGCTTTGAGAAGAAGAGTTCCAGTGGCCTCGTGTAAGTAATTTCCTCTGCGCTCGGCGCGCTGATGGGGACCCTCGGGCAGGCAGCCAGGTGCTCGCCTTGCAGCCTGTTTTACGAAGGTCTGATTTGACCTGAAGGTGAAGGTAACTACAATTAGCCAAATGGAGGAGATTCTACGGTGTCATGTACCGTATGTGTGCGATGAGTTAAATGCTTTGCACGTATCTCTGCAGCTTCAGTCATGCCCTTTTTGTTTCTCACCCTGTTCATTGTGGAGAAGTGTGAATGAAATCTGGCGGTACTTGCATTTTTATCCAATATCTGCCGCTCGTAAGATAAAACTCATGGCGTACAAGCTGGCAGCTGCGAGCGAGTAATGAAACTGGGACAGACGTGACAACTGAGTCACACTAGGAACCTTTTCCTATTTTCTTATCTAGGCTTGTTAGTTAACCACTTACCTCAAGCGATGTTGGGTTCTCAAAATGCCGCCAGAAATGTTGCTCCAGACAGTCGGTTCCAGCGCGCGCGTGTGTTTTTGCAAATGTGTGCTTGCAGCAAATCTATAAATGAATCGAGACGCTCCGATTGGCTGTAACCAATGGCAGCATCAGATATAGAAATGTGACTTTTACACCCTAGTATGTCGCCAACAAAGATGGTGGGTGGGAGCTGATTGGCTATACATACAAGCAGAACAAGCGACGCGCCGTGCGAAAGGGGAGACCATCTGCATCCTTTTCACATGAGTTTTACAGACCGAACTAAATGCATCACATACACCAACAGGGGCGCTGTTCCTCTAGTTTAAGGGGAAAAACGGTCTCTAGCTCTAACCTTTGCAGAGATGTGACGCGTTAAAGACGACGTGATTTTTGGGATTGTATGTGAATCCTGTGGGTCTCGGCGGTTAACGCGGACTGAGAGATGACGAGAAAAGATTTTTTCGGTTCATTATGAGACTATGGCGGAAGAAATTATTGCATGGCGGGCCGCCATACATTAGGAGCACCTGTAAAGTGCTGCTGTGAACTGCAATTGAGCATCATGCTACGGTTGAAGACGGGCTGTCCAAACATTCCAGCCACAGATATTCTATAAAATGCTGTGATACTGTACAGAGCTGTGATTCAGGGCGTATTTTCTTAATTTAGAACTATTTAGAGTATCTAA
This sequence comes from Gadopsis marmoratus, assembly GCA_036023855.1. NCBI lineage: Eukaryota > Metazoa > Chordata > Actinopteri > Centrarchiformes > Percichthyidae > Gadopsis > Gadopsis marmoratus. Next base: position 16,539 of record JAVQJF010120588.1, read on the forward strand.
ACTGGTATTTCATTACAAATTTGAATGTAGACCTTCTTTACTGCAAGTTCGGATCAGGGCTCTGGGATACGTATCACAGATATCACACAGGTATTTTAATTTACTCTATACAGCATTTACAGCAGTTCTCTTAGCTGTGTGAGACAGAACGGCGCAGTTGGAGTAGAGATGTCTAGACAGTATCTTTTGAATCACTGCGGTCAGTTATGCTAATGGTTATGACATTTTCCTTCATGCAAACAGTATCCTTACTCTTGCAGGCCTGCTACCCCACCTTCCAAAACCCCCTTGGCTCAATGTGAACCTGAGTGTATATGAAAAGGTCGGGACAATTACTCCTGGCCAGCTGTGTCCATTTCTGACCCGTTGCAATCCATCTGTTCACCCCTGCATGTCAAAATGTCAAGGTATTTCTTTTTTTTTTACAGCATACGTGTTTTTTCAGACTGGATTACAGGTCTCTAATATGAGAGGAACATCGGAAGGAACGATCAAAATGTTATATTATGCAGTGAGATGGAGCATATCATTAGTCTCGTCACTTTCTCAATCTCACCCATTCTCTATTTATCCAGATTCGTCCCTCTGTCACATGTCACTGTTAAAGCTTCACTTTTCATTTTTAGCCATTTTAAAAAAGACACGGAGGAGATCTTGGCTATTCTTTACGCGACAGTTTATGGGCACTTTGTCCAAACACGCTTGCCTCGCTAATGATAACTTGTCTTCAGACATGTCAATGAATCCAGTTTCTCAGAATGCTGCTTTGAGAGCAAGGAGCGATCGAGTGGGAAGATGGGAATGACAGAAAAAGACGGGCCAATACAGCCCTTTGCTACTCCGTCCGCATCCCACAGGCATGCGACTATGTCAAATTGTCACCCCCGGGGTGACATGCATCCCGCAGGCATTTCGAGGTAAACACATCCCGGGGTTGTGGCTCTGCGATTTTGGAGAGTGGCCTCACTTGGAAGCGTCGTTCTTTGTCATATAACGGCTGCAGGAGGATCTGGAATATGGACATTATAGTTTTATTTATGCAACAGAGATCCAACATTCTTGATCTAAGCAACGTTAAAAGAATAGTAAAGCATTTAGAGAACTACTTTGGTTTTGTTTTTACGAGACAAAACTTTCACACTCCAGTTTGCTGGCTGTCGTTTCATATTTAAGACGGGCATCCAAATTCTTAGTGGAAGTGATGTGTTTTACGTTTGCAGGCCCTGACAATATGAGATGGTTTGGAATCAGTTGAGATGGGTGTTTTTTTTTTTTTTAGGAGCGTCCGTAGTTAAGCTGCAGAGACTTCATCCACAGACGCTGCAGGAAAAGACTTTACTGAACCACCCACACGTGATGTAGCTACAAGCTTCAGTAAAGTAAAAAAAGAATTCAGTACAAAAGTGCACTATAGTTGTGTAGACTTGACACACCGTCGGCAGCTGGAGGTTTTCTCCACAGCCTTTCTGTTCAGCTTCAGCGGTCTCAGGCTTCGTACATATTCTTGAGAGTTTGGAAAATGTTTTGTTTTCGAGGTTAGGAATATGCTTGAATTCAAATTTTCAACAGTCTACGCAATCCCTAATGTTTGAAATCCCGTCAGCATATTTGTTTGTTGTCTGCTGGCATCTATAGCAACAATTTAGACGCTTGAATTTTACTCTTAAAACGAACGCTGAGTCTGCTCACCTCGATGGACGCTTCAGTAGATCAATAATTCAAATGCGTGTGCTCTTATCAAATCCCAGATGTGTAAAATTTGAAAAATAAATCTGAATCCACTAGAACGAATCGAAACCCATCTGAGGAAAGTGAAAAGGTTGTGCTTCATAATCGATGGGTCGGTCCGTTTGCTCTAATGGCTTCCAGTAAGAACCTGCAATAGATATGCTGAGAAAGCCTTTCACGAGACTTTTACAGTAATTGCCTCACACTCCAGAGGCTTCCTATAGTACTGCTACCAAACGCTAACAAGAGGTCAGTTTTGCCAATTTTACAGTAAATAAGCTTTCCTGTTCCAACCGTTTTATAAAAGAAAATTGTGATTTGATTTTGCACCAGGTCGTCCCTGTGCCCAACGTTAAGCCATTCCCTTATTGACAACCACGTGTAGCATATTTGGGTTGGCTTTTCTGCAGCATTGCCTCGAGCTAAGCTCACAGACAGAGGATTTGGTGAACTACTGATGCATACGTTCGTCATAATTATTGTTTTCCAAAAGCCGAAGTTGGAAGCGCCCAGGCAACGGGGGAAAGCTTCAGAATTCAAATTAGAGTGTGGGATTGAGATTTAAAGTTGTGGCTGTTTTTCGGGTTCTCGCATCGTTTTGCACTCCCAACCCCCCCCCTGTTGGTTGGCCTTTGGTTGCTCAACGCTCGTGCATTAAAAGCTTGAGTTGGCATGGCGCATTTGTTCTCTCCTGAGGTGAGGCGGCATGGGAGGAAGGTGCGGGGAAAACCCCTGACTATACACTGCGTCCTCGTCACGGGCTTGAAAACAAACAAAGCACTTCAGCACATCTTAAAGCGGTTTCACGTATAATTGCATCATAATGAAGCATGAAACATTGAATGCAAGTACATTTCTTTGTCTCATCATTCCTACCCTCCCTTTCATACGTTCTTTCTGTCGGTTTTTTGCTCTCTCTCTCTCTCTCTCTCTCTCTCTCGGTCTTCTCTCCCTCTATTATGCAGGGGGGGGGTATAAATGTGAGACCACACATGCTGTGTCAATGTTTGCTAGAATAATTAGAGACAATGTGGGCCAATAACGGGAGGAGTGCAGTAACCTGAACTCACTTTGTTCTGCCCCAGCAGCAACACAAAAGCCATTCACAGAGGCACGGATCCGCGGGCTCAGAGCAGGAGCAACTGCACTTTTAGCCGGCGCGCTGCACGTCTCCGAGGCTCTGCGGGAGAATGGATTGTTTCTATAGAACCTGAACAGTCCGCTCTCATGTCACCGTTTTTGTGTCCACTCAAAGTGATGTCACTCTAAAGGCCTTTTTTTTTTTTGAGTGCTGTCTGTACATCCCTTCCACCCCCCCACCCACCCAAAAAAAACCCCACCCCTGCCCATTGTCACCCTCCCCAGTTGACCAACACATGGTCCTGGCTTAGAGGGCCCTCTTTAACTAGAGGATATCCGGTCACTCGGTATGCAAACAGCCTGTGGATTCCTGACACGAGTGCTAGAGCTGGACTCAGAGGTGACTTTCAGTGTAGCCAGACAACTGCTGGATTAGCAGGACACTTTACGTTCACTCTGAGCCAATAGGAGGGAGCCTGGCGTACTTGGGCAAATGCAGGCTAATAGATTCCTTTGAGATATATATATATATATATTTCCATAATGACTTGCAGTGAGCAGAGTAGGAAGCTTCAATTTCTTCTTTAAAAAGAGCAGCTGTCCCTGAAATAAAATGTTAAGAGGAAGGAAGAAAACCTAACCGACAGAACCAGACGTGATTTTCAGCACAAGACCGAAAAATTGTTTCTAGCACGGGAGGGACACCAAAGCGATGTTTATATGTCTAAAGATCCCCAAACAATGCACGCTAAGTGTCGTGGAAGCTGCGGGGTGTTTCCCTGGCTGTGACCCGCTGCTGTGCTCGCGCCCCTGGGTGGACCAACTGGTTCGTCCCCTCCGGTGTCCATCTTGAAAGGGGACACCGCTATGGGATGCATACATCCCCTGGAGGTCGCCGGTGTCATTGTGGCACCTGTCCCCTCCGCTCTCGGCCAGTGTCAACACCTCCAGATTTATTTACATTCACTCTTGTTTTCCAGGGAACTGAACTGGAAACGGCAGTTAGTTTGTGTCTTTTGGGAGTTGATGGAGTTTGGCATCGGTAGTCAGGTTTTCTTGATTGTTGTTTTTTTTTGTTTTTTTTTTTTCAACAACAAGCAGTTTTCATTCTTTGACTTTATTAGAGCAGTATTACTAAAACCAGCAACGGCTAGAAAGTCTTTCAATCTCACAAGCTCTTGCAGATGAAATCCTGCAGCCGTCCTTGCTAAAGACAACAGCAGTAATATTTTCTTGGCCACAGACAGTACTATGTGTTTATGCTACTTCTCAGGTCGTATTTCTGGGTGCTCGTCTGCGGACTTGATTGCAGTTACTTTTTTGTTTGCTTTTTTGACGGACCGCATGCGTTCCAAATCTCACTCGGAGCTGGAGGAGTTCAGAAATACACTGCATAGAATAACTTGTCCTTTTAACTCCCATTCATATTGTCGTTCAGTTTTGTTTGACAGAACCTCCTCTTCTCTCCGTTTTTTATAGCCTGGGGATGCACAACAGCTTTCGGTTCTCTCTTCTTACCCAGCGGCCTCCTTTTTTGAATCATTTTATTTTAAGATATTCTCTCTGTCTCTGTGCCTCCTTCTCATTCTCTCCTCTCATCGCCTTCCAACCCCCTCTCCTTCTCCCCTCGTTCCTTTCCACTGGGCTGATGTTCTGTTCTGTGCTCTGGCGGCAATGTGTTCCTCATCACAGCTTGTGTTTCCTCTTATCTTACAGTTCTTTTATCAGTGGCCGCCACACATGCCCGAGAGAAGGGGTTGGGGGGCGGTGATGGGCAGCTGATGCTATCGGCAGGTGGAGATTTCACCACCGCGTTCAGGGGCCTGGTGTGGCCGGAGGAGGGCCCGACCGGAAGGGTCCGACATGGGAATGTGCAATGTGAACTCTGAACAATGTGAGCCTAGCTGTCATTTAAACACCTGCCTTCTTGGTATCCTTTCTGAAGTGCTTGTATTTGTCACTGACGGGCTCAGACTGCTGTTCCAAGTGTCTGACAACATTATGGAAGGGATCACTGCTGAGACGGACCGTTTTGTTAAACTCTTCTCTCCAACTCTGACTTACCTTTCCGACCGCCATCGTCCTGCAACAACTCGACCTCTCGCGAGATTTCAGCCCGAGACTTTTCCTTGAGTGAGACTTTCTGTTTTTGGTTAAACAAAAAAGCATCTCTTTAACAAAACGGTCTGTCTCGGTACGGATCCTTTCCACAGTGGTGCAAAATCAGTTAATATGATAATATGATGTGTTGATGGGTGTTACTTTATTATATGTCAGCGCTCTGTTGGGTTTTCACTATGGACGTATCGGCCTGCACCCCACAAACACCCAACCAATGGGAGTGAGGAATTCTCAAAGAAATACGTTTCCAAAGCTCCAAAGATATTGTTGGGGGGGGATAAAAAAGAAACCCATTGAATGTTTTCACATTTGACGGTACCCCAGTTGTTCATCTAGTTATTCCAAAGAAACAGCGGTTATTGCTGCATCACTTCATGTGCATTGTACACCCAATAACAACCTATACCTGACACCAGGTGCAAAGCAGGTTTAAAGCCTTTCATGAGTTTGCAACAAGGATGTGCAGTGCATGTGGAGGGAACGAAGCGGGAGGGATGGTGGGGAGAGATTGGCGGGGGTGAGCCAAAGCACGGGCCCACAAAAGCCTAAAATGATATCGCGGGTGGATATCTGGATGCTTGGGATGCCTTGGATGGCTGCTGTACACTTTTGGCTTTGTCTTTTGCGGGGATGAATAGAGGCCTCTGTGGTAGTGATGACAGGCTTCTGCGGGCTGGGCCCTGGCTGGCTGGCAGACTAGGTGCCAGAGTTCAGGAGACTTCAGCACTCAAATAGGGGCAGAAGCCCGACGGGGGATGCTGGTCGTCCTGGTTCTCCCTACAAAAGACACTTTGTTCTCTGCCTATGGCCAGCCCTTGTTATTGTGACATGTCGCTATCCCCCACCTGTGTTTGGATGTTTTGACGTGGTAATACGGTTTGCTGTATAATGGTGTTGGAGATTCTGTACATCTGAATTATGACCAGTGTTGCTCAATGCTGAGATGATGGTGAAGATATGGTTTAACTCAAGGGTGTAGCAGTCTGTAAAGAAGATAATAAAAAAGGTTTACGTAGCTGCTAACTTACTAAAACATTGTTTAGCCTATTTTTGATGCTGTTGGTAAATGTTTCAAAGACATGTCCACCATATTTAAAAAATATATTTTTGCAGATATTTGCTATACCATGAAATATTGGCAGAATTAATCCAGAAGTCGGTGCTCACAGATCAATATACCAGTCACATCCTGAAGTGTTCAGAGAGACGCACGTTGGATGAGTTTAGTACTTTGCAACTTTCTGAGGTTTTGTTTTCCATTTATGGAAGAATTTTAAGCTTTTATTCAGCACTAGAAATTGATAAGCAAAGAGATTATAAACCGTGACAAGAAAGCTTCGATACCTGACTGGAGGCCACTGTTGGCTGGTTCGGAGCGGAGACGGAGGCTGCAGATGCTGCCTTCGGGACTCGTGCTCACCTAGTGAAGTGCGGGGGGGGGGCTTTTTCAGACGAGGGGCCGTTGTCATGGCTGTCGCAAGAGGTTTCATCATTCTTCATTCTGCTCTAATACAGCGGCGCACACAGCCGGCCAAGACAAACGTGAGGTAAAGGCACTGCTCGCTGGACTGTGTGACTCACGCTCTGACATGCTAGCAGCCTGCCCTGGGGACTCTGATGGCTGAAGCTGGCTGTGGTCTTTTCAAGGGTTTTTTTTTTTTTTAAAATTGACAAAACACGGAGAAAGCTGTAAACGGTCCAGGAGAAAAAGATGGGGTTTCCACATGCGACGCTCCCCAGAACCGTCACATGAAGATCCATGGGTCCTCCCAGGGATGCGAGTATCCCATTTCAAGTTGCACATTCTTTCCTTAAGGACCCAGAGGTCCCGACCCTCAGTTGCAATGGAATTTCATATGCAAAAATAGGACAGACTTGCCAGGCAACTTTTAATAGAGTTCAACATCCATGGATCCTCAGAATTAGTTATTCGTCTTCAAGGTGTCATAGTGAGGCGTCTGCTAATTTTGGATGAAGTAGCGACAGACAGACCTTCCCTGACCCTTCGTCTGCCTCTGTCCTTTTTTAAACATCTTCATCACGGGTCTGTATTGCCTGTCGAAGGGACAGTCTATCCTCGCTGTTCAATACAAACATGGAGGTGGAGGCCCAAAGTAACGGCCCCAGCAGACTGGGTTTTAAAAATAAATTGCATAATCGCACTGCAGTATAAATCAGCTCAATGCCACATTTTAGTTATTTTAATAGGAGGCTCTAGTGAATTCTCCTACGCATGGCTCATATTCATTGTCATACAATTTGCCAAATCTGCAAGTTCCTGTGCACCCAGCTCTAGTTCTGACATCCTGTCTAAATGACGGTAACTTTGCATAGTTTTTCTAACTTGCTTTTTTGTCTCCAAAGACACTATTTACCATGGCTGTCCATTTTTGTTTTTTTTTTTTTTTTTTTTTTTCTTCAGAAAGGTCTTGCAACCTTCAATCCTCTTAGATGTGGAGCCAAATGCCCCAGAGGTTACAGCCAGCTAAGTGGTTCCTTGTTTCTAATAAAAAACAAATCAAATAACATGGATCCCTAGGGGTTTATAACACCAGAGTCAGGAACTCTGGGACAGATAAATCTCTTCCAAATATCCCCATACAAAGGCATGGATGTGAGAGGAACTTGTTGGCTTGGATTGTGTAATTTATCAGCCACAACATGCTGAGGGGGGGGGGGGACTCTGACCACTCAGCAATGGAACAGCCCTCCTGACTGTGTTAATGACCTGACTTTAGAAGTTGGCCATTACCTTTTTTTCAAATCGTCCCCGGGAACGCTGAAACACGTGTGAGTAAAGCGGGTTTGATGTTTAACTCTTCAGGGGTGGTTATCCCCAGGGTCTGCTTATTCCCAACCCTCAGCCCTCCTTCCCCTCTCTCTCTCTCCGGCCCCACCAGCTCCTACCTCTGGCAGCGTGGCCAGCGAGGACGGGTGGAACAATACCGCATTTGTGCACCGCTCTGCATTCGGCCTGCTGCTAAACAAATGTTTAGCAAATTCTAGTGGCTGACCTTGTCCCTGGGCCCAGGCTGATCCCACAGTGACTTCATAAACACCCTCTGGGCCGATCAAAAGAACAAATCATCCTTTTATACGGAGCTATATGGTAATGGATTTATTTCCACACCAATTAAAGTTTGCTTTTCTCTCCCCTTGCCCTCATGTAGACTATTTATTTTGCTCCTGCAGCAGAGCGGGAAATGTTCTGTTGCCCAGGGCGCAAACATGCATTTTTGGAGAAGTTCAGGCTTTGCAACTGGTGGAGGGACGAAGGAATGACGGCCTAGTTTATGCCACTTTCTCTGCCTGTAATTGCCTGTAAATACACCGATGTGGTAACATTTACAGGATGTTGTCACGCCCACTGTCCCAAATAACTTGATTTCATGGTCGCTGGGTTATTTCACATGTTTTTGTGGGTTTTTTTTTTATTTACTTTCTTCAGAAGCAACTTGAAAAATCGTGTGAAATCCTGCTAGAACCCAGCATATTTCAAAAATGCAACAGAGGCAACAACATGACCACGTAGTGTGTGTGGGTCAGGGGACACGGGGAGATGGACACCGATTGGACTCTTCTTTATAATGTACATTTTATGACATAAATGGGTCTCAACTGGTTGACTCTGTCAGCAGATTTAAAACCGTAGATGGCGCGCTGAGCCATTTTCAACCCATGAAATGCCCATTTTTATAAAGAAATGATAGGAAACGTCAATATTAACATCACAGTACAGTCATGTGATTTAGTTTACAGCTCAAAAAGCACGTTTTAAGTGTGCAGTACCTCTTTAAGTGGGAGAATCTAAAGTGTGTCCCCTCCTACAGTGGAATGTATGAAATCCACAGACCCTGTCCTCAGGCGGTGGTGTGGGTTGACAGGGTTGGAGATGAGGGGGATTGAATGGCTGGGTGACATGGATCCACACCCAGACCGTCGGTCCGTGTAGTAAAATGATACACACATGCAAGATTACTCTGGGCATTATGCTCTTTATTTTTAAAATTTTTTTTTCCAGGAATAGAGGAGTTAAAAGGGTCAGTTCATCCAAATGACAAAATCACACGAACCCGTCTCTTCAGAAACGATGTCCCCATTACTCTAACAAGCTGGTTTCCTCTGTAGAAAGTAGTTCTGACCATTTTAAAAGCCATTTTGCCTAATTTTATCCCATTTCCCCCAGGCGATAGCATTTGATCAAATCTCGATCCAGCACTGAATCTGCTTGCACCCACATCATTTGTCCCATATCAAATCTTTCAAACAGAAGCTACAAAAATCATAATTAATGTAATATTTATGGACAATAACTCAAATAGTGACATTCAAATAGTCATTACATTCTACTGAAGTTTTTACAGATATGACATATTTTCTATTTATCTAGATGGCTACCTCCAATGTGTTGTACATTAATAAAGAAACGGAAGACAAAAGATTGGATTCAAACAGATTGGACACATCATCGCACACCTTTCCTCTGACCCCCGCCTCACCTGCTAGCACCTGCCCCTGTCCTTGCTTCAAATTCATTTTCCACCACCTCAGCCAGGCCTCAACTTGGCCCAGCACCTTTCTGCCTTTTATCTCCACTGATGGAGCCAGCCATTGAAGCAGCTTCAACGCCACCCCTCCCCAACCTCTCTGTCTCTTTACCGCGCGCCTGCACAATAGCCTTGCTCGGCAGAGTTCCAAGAACTGTGTTTGTCCGATCACCACTGCAGCCCCACCCCCCCTTTTGTGTGTGTGTGTGTGTGTGTGTGTGTGACTTAAATTGCAAAAAAAATAAAGAAAGTACTGAGCTGGATCTCCTGCGTCGGAGTGGGAGGAGTTATGTCGAGCAGCCGAGATTCTGTCCGTCTGCGCAGACGGAGTTGGATGACTTGCAGGTGCAGTGCTTCCAAGCCTTTGCGAAATAAACTCTCCCAATTGAATCATCAGTATAAAAGATGAGCAACTGTGAAATATATTGTTTTATAAAAAAACAAAAGGAAAGAAAAGTCATGGCTCCCAACAGCCAATCACTGATGATGTGTGAGTCACTAATGGTGATCAGAAGTTCAAGATTACAACTAAAACATTGAGCAGTTTAAATGGGTTCTCTGGATTTGGATTATGGGTCCATTTTGGATGATTTCGGCAAGTATAGTCTGGATCCCAATTGCAAAGAGGTGTCCTGAACCTGCTACAGCTCTGAATTTGTGACTGGCTTCCTCTCCATAGCGAGTGGGGCGGTTGGGGTTGAGGCTCATGGGTAGTGTAGTGTTTAGAGCCATGTGACATACAAAACTGCAAATGGGGGTGAGAAGGTTTTCTCAGGTTGTAGCCCACAACATAAACCTTTTGGTATCCTGAAATCATCCAGGAAACTCCCTTTTTGTGTTTTTGTTTGTTTGTTTGTGTTTGTTTCTGTGTTGTGGAACATTTGAGGGTTTCATTAAAAGGGAACTTCTGGAACCAGCTAGCGACGCCTCCTATAGACGATCCAGGGAACAGGTTTTGGGTGTGGGGTGCTGTTTGGAAGCGCACTTCGTCCTCTATCCCCAAGTGCTGAGCTTCTCTACCCGGAGCCCAGCTGCTTTGCGAGGGGTCGGGCCGTTTCTTTCCCTTTTGTCCAAGCCACTGACCTCCGAGCGCACTGGGGAACGCACCTCTGTGGGGCCTGGCCCGCAGCCGGACGCTTGATGTGGACATTTTTGGAGCGGCGGGTCCCCCTCACCCGGGCAACCAAGCCCCCTTATATATATATTTTTTTTTTTGAGCCCTTACCCCTCACTGTTTGCCCAGCCACTCTTTCCTCCTCGGCCAACTCTTCTTCTTTTCCTCCTCGCAGTGGGACTGGAAGAAAGCTTGAGAGGCGGCATGTTGTTTTGTGCTCACTGCTCGGTTGTGCTGCTGGTGGCCGGCTTCCTATGGCGCACCAAAGCTCCCATTCACTCCCCCCCCTCTCTTTCTCTGACCTCTCCCAGGGAACGAGCCCCTGTTTGATCACATTAGGGGAGAAAGGGAGAGATCAGTGGTGCTTTTGACATTCCCACTAGCTTTTGACAGCCTGTGTTGCTGATCAGTTTGCACGGCACCAGCAAGTGGCCTCTGTTGGATTTCTCCTTTTTTTTGTTTTTAGGTCGGCCATTGTGAAGCCGTTTTGATTAGACTGTGTGGGCAGCGCTTAGCGGCATCATTTCTTATTTCACACTTTTCTCTTGACTCCGCTCGCCCTTCTTTTGGATAAAAAGCTTGTGTTGATCGCTTTTTTTTTTTTCTTCTTTTCCCAAAATGGCAACTTCTGCTATCGTATGTAGAAAAACATGTACTCTTAAGTGAAAGAGAGCTGAAGAATGCGGATGAGCCTTGACAGCCTCTTTTGTGGTGATCAAAGCTGAAGGCAGGCTGATATTTTGGAGATGCATGCCACTGCACAGTTGGTGGGAACTCAAGACGTTTCTTCAAAAGCTCAATCGCAGCGTGGGTGTTGGGCAATTACTCACTCTGATCTGATATTGTACTTTTTTCTTTCTTTTTATTTCTCCTTATCACTTCTCTTCGCATGATCTGCACAGTTCGAGCATGTTTGAGAGAGCTGACGTGGTTTTGGGTCGGACCACTTTGCGTTCCTTGGGGGCCATGCTTACAAAGAAGCCAAATTCGCAAGAGGCTTAAAGAAGAAGGCCTCTGGAATTTTAGTTTTTTTTATTTATGCCAAAGATGCCTGGCCACAATTAACGAACCACAACCATTCTGAATGTCAATTTAGGTCATTTTCTACCCTCACAAAAGCCCTGGACTTGGAGCCCATGAAGCAGAGAAAAGCTGATGTAATGGGTTTAAGAAAATCTCCAAGGGGAGTCAAACCTCACCCACACACCCCCAACTTACCCCCTCCTCTGTCCAGAATGCCAGCCCCTTATTCGCCCTTTTTAAACTCCTCCTAAGCAGTCGCCACCCAAATATGGTCGCTTTGATCCCCAAGTGCAGCAGGTTTGAAACTTTTCTTTTTAGATAACAGTTTGTTATGGTAACCAGAAAAAAGAGAGGGAGAGAGAGAGAGAAAAGGTTTATGATTCACTGATTTAGTGTTTGGGCTGGGGGGGAGGGGAGCAGGAGATGAAGGCAAAGGGATGAGGGAAGGAAAGAAGGGAGGGAGGGGGATAAAGAAAAGAAACCCCAGCCTTGACACGCACACACACACACACACACACACACACACACACACACACAGACTCTCTGTGCAGCTCAAAGCACAAAAGAAACCTGTAACGCCTCCAGATTCCTTCTAGTCGAGTATCAAAGACATGCTTTGCTTTAGAACAAGAGACTAGTGGGTAAGATGGGACTGAGTGAGCCAGTGAACCCAGCACTGGCTCGGCTGGGTGCTGCGAGTTCTTCTCCTCCTCCGGGATATCGGTATTACTGCGTAGCTCTGAATAGAGGCACTTGTCTAACCCGATCACCGGTCAGAATAAACGCAGGGAGAGATGCTCAAAAAACGCATGCAGAGATGGTTGGTGCGATAAACCTGCCCACTCGTCCATCCTGGTGGCTTTTATTTTTTTGGTTTTTTTTTAACATAGCTGCTGTCTAAAACCTCCACAGAAATAATTTATTTATCGTTCTTTAAATTGAGGCTTCACGTGGGTCGTATCTAATCGAATGAGATTTCACATTTTGTTTTTATTGAAGGCTTGTGTTGACTATAGTGCAACCATGCCTCTGTATTCGGGTAGCAACTAATCGTCATTAGTGAGCTGTCTAATCGATCTCTCTCTTAATCCATTGTTTGGTTGTTTCCCGCAGCCCAGTGTGACGTCGTCAAGGTTACGCTGGCCAACCAGCAGTCCAAAACTTTTTTTTTTTTTTGCTTGGTTGGAAAAGGACTTCTGCTAATCAATGATTGGTTTTATAACCAGCGCATATCTGTATTGGAGCCTGACTGATATTGATTTTTCAAGGCCGAAACATTTTTGGTAAGGATGCCTTAAATTAAGCTAAAGAATTGTAACCAAGATGTGTACTGAGCGGGACGTGTTGCATCACAGTGCGCCTTGGTGGACAAACACTTTGCATGCGTCGCATCCTTAAAGCTACAACAAAGAGGAAGCAATTGGCAGTTTGGAGAGCGTCCAAATATCTTCTGGTGCTCTTGTTGTTGCCATCCAAGGCCTGCCCTTAAGGAGTATAAGGAGGAAGTCTTATATTATATTATATTATATTATATTGTATATAAGCGCCTTATATTATAAGCAAAGGGGGGGAAACCCAGACACAAGTGAGCCAAGAAAACACTTTAACGTAAAGTCTCACAGTTTCCACAATTCAAATCAATGCCCCCCCCCCCCCGAGTGCAGCGTGACCTTAGACATCCGACCCGGAAGTGATGTAGGTGAGCACTTCCTCTGGGGTCGTTGGAGCCCCAGTAAGTGTTTCCTAAAGAAAACAAGTCGGAGGCGTCTGAAATCTGAAACCAGCGCTAATGCTGGCTGCCTCTCCACCTTGCCTCCCTCCCTCCCTTCCTAAACCCTGTACCCGGCGGGGGGGAGTAGCTCTTACTGTACGAAACCCACGGTCTGTGCACACATTCATGTAAGTGTGTGAACATGTGCATATACTCTAAGTCCTGCTCACATTCTTCTCAGCTCTCAGTGGTGGGGAGCTACAATCCTCAGCAAACACATTGTGCAGCGTAAGCCAATGTTCTGGTTAGCCCAGCCTAGTGTAGCCACGCCCTGACAGACACCAGCGTGCAGGGCCAAAATGGGTTGTTTGTGTGGAACTTGGCCTTTTTTTTTTTTTTTTTTTTTTTTTTTGCAGATAGCCCTGCCTGTCTCCCCTCTGCGGAGCGGCGGGATTACAACACTCCTCTGCTGTCTGTCCGGCTGTAACTGGCACGCACACACATCTGCGAGCACACAGCGGGAAAGCCCACGGCCCCTTTGATTTCACGTCGCGGCTCTCCACTTTAAAATGCCAGGGCTGCTGTGCATGTTTGGCAAGTGGCTTTGGCCATCTGAAGTGTTTGCCGTTCCCTTAATCTAATATCTCAAAGCATCGGAGTTTAGGTGGTGCAGCTTTTGATAATGGGCCAGCTGCTTGCCGTGGCCATGTTTTGATCTCCACAGGCCACTTCTGTAAATCCAAATACTCAGATTTCACATAGAGACCGGCAGCATTGAAATCATTTTATTTTTTGTTTTTTTGTATTCCAGGTGAAAAGTCACTGTTGTGGGGGGCTGGTCAATTATTCGGTACTAATCATCCATTTCAACATTTGGCAAAATCAAATTGTGATGCCATGATCATCTTTATTCAAATGTATTAGTAATGTAATTAGCTGCCTTTTTTTTTTTTTTTGTCCTTTGTGATGGACCAAATATCTTTTGGGATTTCAAGCAACTTGTTGGACTGTGACACGTGAAGACGTCACAGTGAGCTTTGGGAAATCTTGATTTGACATTGTGTGTATAGTAAAAGGTTGCGTGATTTTAATAAAAAAAAATCTGCTGATTTCTGGATAATCAAAATCATTGGCTGCAGCCCTGAAAGTCTTGGTCAAGAAAACGTCTTGCCATCAGCTTGTTGGTACGATACATTATGTTTTCTGGATGAGGGCGTGCAAATCGGTGAATGACGCTGCTGTGGTGACCAGTACACATCGGAATATGTCCTCCCACCATCGCCCCAAACTTTGGGGTCTGGACAAGGTTGCCGCCATGTTGTCCACTCCAGAGGGCAGGGTGGGAACGAGATGAGGGAGGGGCAGGGGGGCAATATGGGCCTACGCTCTAATCCCATTCCAGTGGGCCAAGCAGCAGCTTGCGCCGCATTCCACAACTCTGGGGGCTTTTTGGGGTGGGAAGGGAGGGCGAGCAGCATTCCACCATGGCCGGGGCCATCAAAGACGCCGCGCAACATCAAAGGCCACTCAGAGCCTAGGTGTTGATGACTACAATCCTCCCCTCGGTCCACTTTTAGCAACCTCAACCCCTCAGCCCTCTGACACACGCACACATACAGAGCGGACTGACTGCGCCAGGTATGCGCCCCCTCCAGCCTCCCTCCTTCCTCCCCCTGGGCTCGCCAGCCGTTCTGCAGCCGCATTAATCATAGCTCATTAAGTAGTGACATTGACTTTTTGTTTTATGATGAGTGTTGCGGAGGAGTGGAGCAGGGGGATGCCAGCGATATTTGGGGTGGTGCTGGCCAGTGGACACGATCTAGTTGCACAAACACTGGATGAGGTGAAATTGTTGTTTGATAAATGGCGTCGTGCTGAAATTAGTCACTAAATCAATTAGTCAATGGACAGAAAAATAACTCTTTTGATAAATGAATTGTTAGTTTTGCTTGAGAAATGAGCTTCTCAAATGTGCTGCTTTTTGCTGGTTTTTATGTGTGAATTCATTATCTTTGGGCCTTTTTCACTGTTGGTCAGATAAAAGAAGCATTTTGAAGACACTGACGTGAACAGTGAAGACCCGTTGGGCTGTCGGAACTCCAACGTGGGCATTTCTTTTTACCGCTTCCTGACATTTCAGAGGATAAACAACATCCACTCCCCTTCCAGTTTTTGATCTTTTGACATAAAGAATGCCTCGTGGTTGGTTTTTTTGTTGTGTAGACGGTGAAGCTGAGCTGCCTTTTTCAAAATTAAATCTTTTGAGAAATGTGAAAACACGTGTACTTGCTACTGTGCATTTGCATGCTGTATAGGATTGTTTATTAATAAGCCCCATGTCCCTTGGCTTGTTACGTTGTTAGTCATGCTAATGAATTCACTGTGGCACCTTGATGCTGACAAATAATTTATGCGCGTGTTCACCTACTTTCCTAATTGCCCTCATAAGGACGACAGCCAACCGCACACGGAGACAATATGTTTGCTTGCTGTTGCTACTTCATCTTTGCGTATAGATGCTGCGATCTCTTCAGAAACAGCCCCCCCCACCACCCCCACTTCTCTTTCCAAAATGGTGGCATCCAGCCCAATGTTGACCCCTGAACTTTGTCGGCCCGTTCTTTGCTCGTGTCACTCTGCGTTTTTAAAGACTAAAGAGCTGAAAGTGACACCAGAGAGAGTTTTGAGTGTGTGCGTACACACACACACACACACACACACACACCATTGACTGTTTCGGGATGCACTCACAGAGAGTTAATAGAGTCACAAGCTTGGCGTCCTGCTCAGCGGTAAAGCTGTCAACCCCAGAGCCTTGTGCTGCATATCAGGACATTTGCATGATATTAGGTGTACGCTGCCGGTGTCCCCTGCTCACGCTGAAACCATGACACTTGTTTGCTTTGCCCGTTGCTATGAAGATGGCGTGGAGGTGATTCTCAGGGAAGGTTAAGGAGGGGACAACGAGTAGTGAGTGGGGGGGGGAGGGGTTGGCAAACAGACAGATGATGACTGCACTGTGGCTCGCATCATCACAAAGCTGGCTTGGGCACACCCTTGACTTAAGGGAGAATTTGTTAGGATGTTAGGCGTGGAGGTGACTTAGTTGGGCGTCTGTCTTCGATCACATGATACGCTTCATTTGAGTTGCCAGAAGCGTAGAAGGATAACTGTTCACATCACAGAAATGTAACTGATGTTTGAGCATTATCAAATCTCCATTTATTCACTTATTTATTTTCTTCCGTCATTACACTCCCTCCTTGACGCTGGTTCAGACTGCCCAAAATCAAAGATGGATGCTGGGCTAGCCTGGCTAATTGTTCCTTTAGTCCCAGTGGAGAAGACAAAAGGGAGGAAGTCTTCATTATTTGGGAGGAGAAGCAGAGAGATCCCTTTACGGCGATAATGTTACAGGAGGTGGAGCGTCGGCCCCACCTGTAGGGCCCTCCCAGCTGCTCCACTGTAAGGGGATCCTGCTCCCTCTCTCCTCAAGGCTACCAGCCCTCTTTGAAGTTATTTCTAGTGCTGGGAAAGAGGGGCAGCGGGCGACCGCGAGGGGCAAGGAGTGACTCTGTGTGTGTGTGTGTTAGTGCATGCATTGAAGTCGAGTCGATTTGTGCGTGCTATACATAGAAGGCTGCAATTCAGACCTCTTGCTCTTTTCCTTGTGCTTGTTTACCCCCTGAACCAGGATCAGGAAACTCCCAGGACATGTTGCTTTTGTTTAGAGACTGCTTGACATGTTGTGATATGAAGCAAACAAATCAACCTCCCAATAACCCCCGAAGACACGTTCTTTATTGTCTAGAAAACAAACCAGCCAGTTACCTTTGATTGACTGTGCAGAAAATTGATAGAGCCACTTGGAGCAAGTCTACATTTCCCAAGTAAGTCTGGGATGTTTTTAAAGATTTTCCTTTCTCAATGATTTCTCCGTAGAAATTCTGAAAACTAGATCGTTCATTATACCTATAGTATCATATTTTGACATAATTGACATACTCATAATGACATTGCCCTTCCAGTTATGAAATACAAGTAACTGATGCACAACTATCTTTTAGCAAGGATGCCCAAAACTCAGGTTTAATCTCTGTTCACGTTCGTTATTTGTGAAATAGTTTTGTCCTGAAATTATCTTAAAACCTACTTGGTCTGATTGTTGTCAAGAAACAGACCAAAGAGAAGCCGGACCCGATTCATCGTGCTGCTGGTAACGCTAACTCGTCTGCAGCCAAGGACACTCGCTGTGAATCCTCCTGGTGAGGTCCCTTTCAACACGCACATCCCAATCTGCAGCAGCAGCTTAACCTCGCAGAGCCTGAGCTGGAATGGCTGGCTAAAGATGGAGAGAGAGACTCCTCCTTCCTTGTCTGCTCCATTTGAGGGCCTGTCAGACTCTTGATTTCCTAACTGTGTCCTTCTGACATGACGTCTGAGCCGAGGTGCGATAATGAAATAGAGGCGACGTCGAGAGATGAAAGCTAGAAGAGGCCTTTCCGCATGCACAGATGGCGACGGGACATTGGGAAAATTTGACCTCTGACTCATGACTGTCAATCAGTTGTGACTTGCCCCATACTACTTGCAAAATATGCACTCATATCAATATAACACTTGTGAATGAAAATCACAGCTCATGTTTGAGTGTTCAAATACTTTTTTTTGTGTGTGTGTGTTTTCGTCTTGATGTAAATCCTGATCCATGTTGCTATTGGGAGCAAGTTGCCAGGTTCTGTGCGTGAGATTTCACTGTACGTAAGTGGCAGCTAGTGAGGCTGCCTTGCAGACTGGACAGCGAGGCACTCGATGTGAAATGCTCCTCGCGTACTTTAAATGAGGATGCCACTTTCACCCACAAGAAGCGCGGCTCGTAAGCGTTCAGCGGTCGCCCTCGCCCCATCTGTTTTCACCTTCGCATGCTTTGCTAGAGGTCTGCAGAGCGTGTGCTGGCAGAGCGAGGCAATTTGTGTCCTTTATAACCAGGAGTGCAGTAGAGCGTTGGCGCACAAGGGTGC
>JAVQJF010120591.1:0-14758 GCA_036023855.1 Gadopsis marmoratus
TTAAGCCCACAGGCTGCTGGAGCCAATTTAGAGTCGATTTTTATTGCGAAACATCAACTTTGTCTTTTCAGACAAAATAGTTGCCTGAATACTTTATTTTTCAATTTGAAAAACCAATAGTTATTACATTAAACATGCCATTTTTTCTAAAAACAGACCAACTTTAATCATTCCACTGCCTCGTGTGTCATCTCAGACGGTGCTCATCACAGTTTGGTGAAACGTGGACAAATGATGGTGCTCATCGTTGCTGCAAGCCCCCTCAAAATCATGACTGGTTAAAAGGTTTAAGAACCATGCTAACAAACATATAATGAATATTATATTTCATTTTGCCAACAGATCCTCCTGCAATAACCTCTTAGCTAACATTTACTGTAAGGCTTCAGTCACACCGCTCCCATCAGCCCTGTTTCCAGCCACAGCAGGTGGAAGGTTCAGTGACAACAAGCTCTGATAAACCCACTGTATTCTACAAGTATGAGCTGATGGAGAGCAAAACCGAGCTAAAAGGAGAGTGATTAACTCCTAATGAATGCTAATGTTGCTCCGTGACTACTGGACGTGAATGTAGGCATCTACAGTAGGCTGATCAGACGCTGTAACCCTGCACAGCAGTTTCTAAAACTGTGACACAGGATTTTACCACACTTGGGAGGTGAACAGCATAAATACAGCATTCACGTTGCAAAGTAAGCCACCAAGAATGTGTGCTTGCACGTACAGAGTGACCAACGCTGCGCCAGGCTGGATGACGTCATGTTGCATTGAGGCAATAGTTGAACAAGGTTTAACTCTTATGCGTTTCTTAAATTAAAAGGAACACTTTGAAAACACATTTCAGTTCTCAATGGGGTAAAAAAATATATATATAATCATGCTGATATCTATACTGATATGGACTGAGTAATGTGTTAGGAACGAAAGGATGCCACATCGTTTGATGGAAATTAAAATGATCAACCTACAGAGGGCTGAATTCAAAGACCTCCCCCAAAAATCAAAGTGAAAAAATGATGCAGCAGGTTAGTCCATTTTGCTGAAATGTCATTGCAGCAACTCAAAATGGTCCTCAGTAGTTCGTATGGCCCCCAAGTGCTTGTATGCTGCCTGATAACATCGGGGCTCCTAATGAGATGACGGATGGTGTCCTGGGGTATCTCCTCCCAGATCAGGACCAGAGCATCACTGAGCTCCTGGACAGTCCGAGGTGCAACCTGGTGGCATCGGATGGACCGAAACATAATGTCCCAGAGATGTTCTATTGGATTTAAGTCAGGTGAGTGTGGGGGCCAGTCATACTGCCTGCATACTCTCGCCACATGAGGCCGGGCATTGTCGTGCACCAGGAGGAACCCAGGTCCCACTGCACCAGCGTAGGGTCTGACAGTGGGTCCAAGAAGAGATGGTGTAGAAAACCCCCAACAACTAATTTGACCGCTTCCTTTTCGCCGCAGCAATGTTTGCTTACCTTCTCTTTTGGATTAAATTCTCCCGTGCTTTTTGGCAGCTTATAGGCCTTTTTCAAGGGAGACATTTTAACATGTCACAGCAGATAAAGTACAGCTGCAAATAAAATACAAAAAGAATGATGGCTGAACTCCATTCGGCTGACTCAGTTTCAGGGTCCTGATATTGTGCATGGCGTCTCACTATTAATGTTAGTAACACCTGTGCCTTTACTAGAAGTCAAAATATGTGTTGTGAAGGAGACCTGGTCAATGTTCAGGTTTCTGACCATCCCTAATAGACCCTTTGCACAGCAGACATGTTGACTTGTGTCCCCGTAAGCCATGTCATTGAGTGAGCATACACAATACCAGAGCTCTGGAACTGGCTCATCTAAATATACTGCTCAAAAAAAATTAAAGAAACACTATGAAAACACATCAGATCTCAATGGGGGGAAGAAAAAAAATCATGCTGATATCTATACTGGTCTGGACTGGTTAATGTGCTTAAGAAGTGTTCCTTTAAATTTTTTTGAGCAGTGTAGAATGACGCCATTGTGCTTCACCGGTGTCTGCTGTGAAAAGGGTCTACTGCATCATCGCGGACACTTCTAAAAATGTCCCTGCCTGCAACTGTACGAATAATTATGTGACTGACTTTGTTCAAATGTACTGTCTTTTTTTAAGTGAAACTAAAATCAACAGTGGCTTGAAGATAGAAATACCCTGTTTGGGCTTTTGGCAAGTTTTGGAAAGTGGTTGTCAGAAATGTAAAACATTATATAATACAGTAGCGGCTGACGGGTGCATTTGTTGGTATTTTCCTTAATTTATTGTACTAATTTCCCCATCATTACTTCCTCTGTCACCCTTTAAGTACAACGAGGGATTTGGGGAGAGGAGAGGAAGGTGAATTTGCATCATAAAGCAGGACCCTTTGCTGGTATGCATTCAGGCTCCATCATCTTTGTTCATCTGCAAGAATTTGTAGTTTTTCTTCCTCCTGGGCCACGGCTTTGACCTTTGCAGTCCCCTTGTGCATATTAAATGTTGATGTTCCTGCCTATATTAGAGATGACTACGGAGTTTTCATATAGGGCGATGGGGTGTCGGGTTCCTCCTCTCCACACTTAGCAGCAAAGTATCGTCTGTGCAACCACATCCTCCGGCTCAGATTGCTGTACTCGTGCGTGCGTATGTGCATCTGTGTGGACATCCCTTCCGTTAACTCCCATGGTCTTACATCGCTCAGTGTGGCACTGCCGGTCTCAGAGTTCATTTCTCATCCTGAAAACCTCAGTCATCCTGTTAGGATCCGTATCCGTTAAAATCAGCATCACATGATTAGTGAAAGATTTGTGCTTTTGGTTGTTGAAAAGCAGGAGCCAGATTCAGTTGACAGTTCAAATTGCCTGATTGGCTGCATAGTTTTACACCACCTCTTTAGGCTACGAAGAATCATAGTTTAATTTCTTGTGAGTCATAAGAATAAGGAAAAGGAAATATGGAGAAACATGATATACATCTATATTTGGATTTGCCTTATCAGAATTTTGACTGGAGGGCAACACTGCAATGTATCTATTTACCATTACATGACTGAAAAAAGTGAATTAATAATTAATAATTCATTATTTTCAGTGAATTGCTGAAATATACAAAGGTATGAAAATGAGAAAAGTAATTACACAGCAGAAAAGAAAGCACAGTATCTTCCAAGGAACAACTGCTAGCCTTCAGGGTACAATGGCTCCTCACTGCACTCCTGACATGCACATCTGCAGCTCTGGAAATAATTAAGAGATTTTCCAAAGTTCATTTTACTCAAACACATACCTATAAATAGTAAAACCAGAGAACTGATAATTTTGCAGTGGTCTCTTGATTTTTTCCAGAGCTGCATTTACCTGTAAATGGAAAACATTATGTAAAATACCTTGTGACAATTATGACAAATAATTCTGTCCTTGAAAAATAACTTAAGAATTTGTGTGATAATTGCTCCTTTAGAAAGGAGTTGCTGCTTCAGTTTCAAAACTGCATTAGGTGTTTTTCCATCTGCCTGATGACCACAAGTCCAATATTCACTCTCCATTCATCTCTGTTTTTCTCCACCAAATCCTGAGGAAGCTATCCAGCTCTTTATGGAGCCAGGACTGGGACAGGACTGGGACACCATAATCTGGCATTGAACACAAAACCTTAACTGAAAAAGGAAACAGCGGCATTGAAGACAGAAAAATAAAAACTATCACTAAACATTAATGCGTCTTTCAGTGACAGGTTTTTTCCTTCTTTCTATTGTCAGTAAATTTTCTGCTTCAACTTTCTGTCACCGTCTTGGCGTGGAGAGGAGGGGTTTGAAGGGAGGGTGCAAGGGTGATATACATATAATCTGCATATCCTCCTGAGACCCAGCCTATTCATTTGTGTCCTCTGTAGTGGACATTGGTTTTTGGTCTATATCATTTGACTCATTTGAGCTACCCTACTGAGTCCCGGTGTGCTGCTAAATAGAGGACATCCTGGCATTTCCAATGATGTCTCATGTGTTTGGGTGGAATGAGGGGGAACATTGTTTTCATGCTGAGACAAAAAAGGTTACAATGGAAGATACTTTTTTTTCCCTCTCGGTTCTCAGGAGGAAATTGCTCCATTCCTTCTCCTAAACTAGCCGTCCTCTTGTCCACACAGCCACAGCAAGGACTTCCACGAGTCCACCTGGAGTCTGTTTCACTCTGCCGTTTTTTCACATAGCGTTCGGTCTGGATTACAATTAACAAGCGCCAACATCACCTACGTGTCAGCTAACGTCCGGCTCTGGCATGGACCACATCCTGCTTTGCCTTTATCTCACTACCGATAGCCTTTGAGGGTGACGCCCATGTGGAATAGAACGTTAGTCACTTATCGTAATTTCCAGCCTTGGCTGGCGCTAATGGGGTCATCCATCACTTTTTAGTCCACGCCCACTTATTAGATGGGTCTCACCTTGTGTATAACTTTAGCTGACGCCAGACAATCGTCTACCAAAAATACCGTTTTCTTCATCTAGTTGAAGGAACCTGTGCTTGGATACCCATGAAATCTGGAGTCACGCCATGCAAATAATGTTCGCTCCTGCTCCTTTCGAAGAAGCAACGGGGAAACGCCAACACTCAAGCGACCGATGGTGTAACGGCACTCAGTAAGTCACGGACAGACTTGCGCGTCTGCAGGGCTGGTCCCCGCTGTACTGCGGTCCAGCCAAAACAGCCATTCTGCTGATGTTAAAAACATACTTATCTGAACTTGAACGTCTTAATTCTTACATTTAATTGGATTATTTTTTTTTTATTGGCCATAGGTGGCGCTCTTTTCTATGTCATGTTCAGTCAAGGTCACTATCGCACAATAAGGCTGAAGTATGTTGCAAGTAACTGAACGTGCAGGGGCGTGTTTGTAGGTTTCTTTTTCTCTTCAAACTGGATTCCCTACTGGAAGTTGGATTAGCCAGATTGCTTAATGTGCAGGGCTTTTCATTTTTGGGAAGTGTGCATGTTGGCGCCAACCATAACATCATTCTCTGGGTTGAGCCGCAGGGACCTTAACATTTATATTTGCCGCCCTAATGCCGAATACACAGAACTATTTATCTCATATTTATTTCCAGCAAACTAGAAACAGAAAAGGATTCTTCCAGGAAGAGACACTCAGTGGTTACAACTGCAAATGGAAAAGCTTTCAGTAGCTGAATTATTACGTCAACTGACAATATAAAGTAGCAAAACAAACATTTCTATAAACATTTTGTGGCTTTTGACTTTTAAGTGCAAATTTTGAGGCAAGCAAGCAAGAGGGCTCTGCCTCCGACACGGGCCTTGGTGTGCGTGGCTTGTCAGCGTGAAGCCGAGCATGGTGTGAATGAAAATGGATTTGATCAGCCCTATAATCTCTCTCCCTCATTTTCTGGTTTACTTGTATCTCCCTCCATCTCTACCACCTTCCAACAGTGCCTTGATCAACAATGTCCATTTCATCCCATAAATGCCAGCTGATGCCAAATCATAATTAAAATCTCCACAGAGAGCCGCCTGAAAAAGAAGCTAATTAGGCATAAAAAAAATAATGTTTGTCCCTTTTTTCCTTGCTGTAAGATACAAATTAAATTACAGCTCTTAACTTTTGTGCTTAAGAGTCGAGGTCTCAGTGCATCTCTGTCGAGATCTGGCAAAACTTTCCATTTTTTGTGTCGAAGTTGGTTTTGTTTCACTTCTTACTATCGGAGTTATTTTGTTTTTGATCAGCGACAAAAATCAGAGCAATCCTTGTTATGTTAGACTCAACTCAGAGAAAATGCAGCAGCAAATACAGAGAAAAAGAGCAGGAGTAGACGGGAAAAAGGACAGACGAAGGAGAGAGTGTGGTCGGGGGTGACTGTCTCTTTTGCAATGACCAGGCTTCCTTGCACTTGTTTCGTCTCTACTTGCTGTTTATTGCACACATGATGCACACCCACGCACACAGCACAGGTGTAACCACACACACGGCTAAAAAAGACCCGACTGCTTTCGAGCTTCCTCCTTTTGTCTCCTCTGGATGCGTCTGTAATTACAGCTTGGCCGGTGATGAACAGCAGGGGAGGCTGCTAATGCTACGGCTAACTAGGAGTCTAAGAACGAGTGCCAGTGAATAACAACCAGAAAGACAGCAGGGTGACTGGCTTTTGTTCAGATTGTGTCCAAGACCGCAGAGTCAACAGAACTGG
This sequence comes from Gadopsis marmoratus, assembly GCA_036023855.1. Classification (NCBI taxonomy): domain Eukaryota; kingdom Metazoa; phylum Chordata; class Actinopteri; order Centrarchiformes; family Percichthyidae; genus Gadopsis; species Gadopsis marmoratus. The sequence goes on from JAVQJF010120591.1 coordinate 6,199, forward strand.
ACTGAAGATGCTGTTCATCTGCAGCATTAAAAGCTTGCGTTTGCTCAGTTCATCGTTTCCTCTCCACTCTAATCCCTTATATCCCCCAGTGCTCTTCTCTTGCCTCATTCATTCAATCATTGATATGTCAAATCTACCTACATGGAATAAGATTGCTCGCTACACCTCAACCCCCCGCCCACTTTTTCTTAGAATGGATCATTGGCAGAGTTTCTCAGCATCGTCTCAGGTGCTCCATCATGCAGAATCGATGCTGGCATGTTAAGTTTCTCTCTCATCTCGAGTCCGTGCCACTCATCATTACCTTCAACTAATGTGTAGCAGTCTGTATGCTGCGCTAAATTATGAACAGGGTATTATAAACTTTACAACTGCTAGCTTTACTTTGGACTCTGGACTCCTCTCAAAAAGGTACATGTTTAGTTTGCTGTGTTTATAGTGAATTATTAATGTCTTGCATTTGGAGCTGACATTTATTTTCATGCACAAATCTGCTCTTCAAAAATGAAATTTGTTGAAACCAACAAGTCAAATTGACAAAATACAAGCATTTTACTAGACGGCCTTGTCTGCAGGACATCATCTTTATGTGCCCTCCAAAACTCTGTGTGTGTGTGTGTGTGTGTACACTCCAGTCCTCTATTAGGGATTCAAAAACAGGCAGATACAGACCATCACACAGCCACTGGTGCTCACAGGCCGCTCATACACCCTCCATCTCTCACACACAACTCACTGCTTTAATACGCATTTCAAAGCAGGTTGTAGTACTTTAGACTGTTCTAGAAATCATATTCTCCAGCTAATGTGAGTATTGTTGATGAAGGTTTGGTGCATTCCTGAGCTTGTCTTCATATTGTCTTCAGTCAAACACCTGAAACTTATATGAAGTCTATGACACAGTTGCAACATAGTCATAAATACCTTACAAAATGGACCTGGGATCATCAAGAGATGTTGTTTACAGTGTTAAAAATTAAGGAAAGGTTGCCTATAATCAAAATGAAAATGCTTAATATATCCCGATCACACAAAGCTGATTCAGGATAAACAAAAACAAAAAAGAAACCTGAATTTGGACAGTCCCTGCATTGAAGCATTTTTTGGAGTAGGAAGACCTCTTGTTCTTTTGCTCGCCAAACTGTAAATGACACCAGTGAGCCTCCAAAAGAAGTCCAAAACATTTTTCTGGACATTTACAGTACTCCAATTACACGTTTGATGAACACAAACAGAGACTTCATTTGGAAACTTCAACTGGAAGGAATTTATTCAGTTTAAGTAATGTAACTGTAGCTGCACATACTGATGGATGCCGCTTATGTTGCATACGAATGTACCAAAGCGTAGATCAGTGTCTTAACTTGCGTTATAGGTTGGTGGTTCCATCCTTTCCGCTTGTGTGCAGCGTTACACACTCAGCTTGCTGACCGTTAGGAGTACACCATCTGGGTACTCATAGTGCACTGCATTTTACCAGTTTAAGTATGGAAGTATGCGAAATGAGACCCAGCATTGGTCTGTAAGAGACTACACCCATGCTTCCACACAATGTGAGCTCCACTTGTGTAACAACACCCATCAGGACACAAGATAAAGCCTGAAGACACCTTTTGGTTCGTTACGGCTCCTTGGCTTTAAAAAGTGCAAGTGCTGTCATGATATTATAATGCAGCTCATTTTGGCATAACTCTGGGGCTGGGGACAGGAGGGACACTGGAACAAAATAAATGTGTGTGGATGACACAGGGGGTGAGCTGCAAAATTAAAGTGGAATGGAAAAATGCTGTTGATCATAATTGCCGGTGGTGAAATTGCTGGTCTATATATCCCCTAAAATGTTGCTGTGCGCCACTGACCAGGAGTTCCTACATCTGCAATTATTTCTATGGGAAGGATTTGGCTTGAACTTCAGTATCACCGCATACTCTTCCCCCTTCTTCCTCTCCCCCCTCTTTATCCCCCTCCTCCGGACCAATTTGGGGCAGCGAGGCAATGGTTATCTAAATGCAAAGTGATCCTGTAATAACGCTCAAAGAGAGACCCGGAGATGAAGGGATGTGGGGGGGGGGGGGTGCATGTATGTGCGTGCGGGGCTCTGGAGTATATCGTTTCTAGATCTCTACATTGTCTGCCTTGGTGATTTTGTTTATTCTACTGTTGAGTGTAGAAGTGGCAGGTTATTTAATTTATGTGGCCTGCTGTTCTGCGCCCTCTGTGCTTAACTTTTATTTTCTGTTGGTCACTTTTGTTTAATTAAGTTTCTCTTTTCCAGTTAATTTGCATTGAGTGCGAGTGTTTAAATCAAATCGATTGAACATTTTTCATTTTCATGTGTTTGTTAAAAAATGTCTAATCTTGTCAACTTTCGTGACACAAACGCGACCGTATAAAATGAGTCTCATATCTGGTTAAATGTGTTGAAGTGGAGATCTGCAAGTTTTTCTTATAATGTTCAATGATTAGCTAACAAAAATGATGCTTTGCTGTTTTTAAAGAATGCCTTCTTGTACTTTTATTTTATCTCAAGTGAAACTTTTTAAATTGGCAAAATCTTGTGTGAATAAACTTTTTAAGTTCCACTGGTCTGCATTATACTGAAAGGGGTCTGTATTGTGAAATGTATTGTTGACTCCATTAACAAACGCGATGGGGGAAGAAACATCCAGTATAACGCAATCGAGCTCAACTCCACACCTCTTAAAGTTTTAACAACAACTGAACATCATCTTCATAAATGTAGAATATGTGGCAGATAGTTAGGGCCCGAGCAAGAAAGCCTGCGAGGACCCTATTGTATCTGATGGAATTATTATCATCATCATCATTAGTGCGAATGCTGACTCAGCATTTTATTTATGTTTTTATATATATATATATATATATATATATATATATATATATAGTGGTGGAAATCTGAAAATGTATTATCAAAGAAGTTTATTTACATTTCTGCAGAAATGGACCACCATCTACACACCAGTGTGGCATGCAGAGAATGGCCAAGAAGAATAGTCTATTACTGTCTTTATAATAGAAAGTACTGCCCACATTCCACAGGAGAACCTAGCCCTAAATTGCAGGCCTGGGAAGTGAGTATTAAAGCAATAAATTCATAGTCATAAAACAAAAGTCATTAAGTCTAAGCCAGGATGCAGCTCTGCAGACATTCTGTGTTTGGCAAGCTTAATTTTACAGAACACAGAGTAAAAAGCATGCATCAAAGTAACAGTAAAACATTACAAAGAGTTAATTTTCCAACACACTTTGACACACACACACACGTCTTCATATACATGTCTTCAGTAGGAACAAATTGGGTCGGTGCCACTGGAAAAGACATTAAAATAATGGAAACCCAGAACTTCACCAGTCTTCTCCTTTAATGTGTGAACTTAACTTCTGAATATTTAAGAGTTTGGTAGGCAGGATGACTAAATGAAACCAATATCTGTCTCAGTTAAAATAATTATAAAATGGCTGGACACCACAAGTGTCATGTACTACAGTAGTCTGTTAAAGATTCAGTCCGGTTTTCTCTGTGCAGGTCCGGCTGGCCTTGATGAGTGCAGACTACGTCAGGATCAATGTGATGTCCAATGAGCTGGTGGACAACAAAGCTGAGCATCTGCCCATGCTCACAGATGCCATTCAAATCATCGATTGTATGATTCCAAACACACCCGCTGTGTCTGCTTTCTTTAATACTGGTTTGGTTTAGTCTGGTTTGACCGGAGCGCACACACCTGGCACGAGGTGGCACCCATGCACTGCTGCCGCTCCTACGGGAGTGTTACTGTGCTGGATGGATGCATCTATGCCCAGGGAGGTTATGATGGGTACACAATGCTCAGAGCTGCAGAGCTCTACAGGCCCGAGACCAACCAGTGGAGTTTTATTGCACGAGCAGAGGATCGACGTCAGCTGTAATGTAGAGTTCTACAATGCAACAACTGATAAGTGGTCTGAGGCCTGGGACATGGAGATTTCACGCAGAGCCCTGAGCTGCTGTGTGGTGTCCAAAATCCACAATATGGCCATGTACACTGCCCCTCATGACAGTCTGCCATTTTTAAATTTAGAGAATGAATCTGGAGTTAGGATTCTCCATTTAACAGCCCTGTACCACCTGGCAAGACTTATATAATGAAATAAGTGTCTATCAAACTGCCGTTACTCCAGAAATGTCTATGTGAGGACTGGTAAGGTTTATGCTATGTGAAGAGACAGGGTTTGATGCAGAGTGTGCCAGTGCAACAGCCTCCCTGTGTCCAGTTGAGCCACATAAAATCAAGGGCAGGATTAATTCTGTCAGTAGACTGTATAATTTTTAGAAATAGTGTTAATTTCTTTAGTATAATTGAAAACACTGTTATTTTTTATGTCAGTTGCCATATAATTCTATTATTGTTTTGTAGCACACACCTGGTCTTTCACAGTATAGTTCCCCCTTGGAAGGAGTAGTGATCTCCTAGAAAAGTATTAATGGGCCTAATTTGAAGTCCACCCAAACAATCCTGGCTGCAACAGTGAGACATAATACATAATATGGCATCACGCACTGACAGACAAAAATCAGGGTTTATGGTAAATTAAGAGTCTTTGCATTTTGGACTGTTGATTGAACAAAAGATGGAATTTGAAAGCATCACTTTGGGCTCTTGGAAATACTGATGACCGGTTTCCACATTAGACTCTATAGATCAATCGTGAATATAAAATCGGCAGATTATGCGATAATAATAATGGTTAGATCCAGCTTTAGAGGGAATGCAGCACAGGAAGTCACATAGGAGCAGGGGTGAATTAAAGAACTGCATTTATTGTAATTTATTTTATTGTTTTGGTGTTCTTGTACTTTGATATTTTTAAAACTTGGTAATCTTACTTTTAAGTATTGTTCTTAGCTAAATTTACATTTTACAAAAGTCATATGAAAAAAAATGTACCCCAGTCTTAAGGACTAAACAATTTTGTGGCCATGGAGCACAAATGAAGGTGCAGCGAGGATGCACAAACACAAACAGAGGCATATTTCTTAAATGCTAATTGCTGGAGCATTCAAACTTTATTACAGGTTTTAAGCTGCAGGACTATCACAAAATGTTCAGCGAGATCCAAAACCTTCCCAAGGCTTAGTTGCTGGGCTATTTTGTAATCTTTATTTCCGGTTAACGTTTAGTGTAGTTCTTTCTTCAAACCTGTTAACTTACAATAAAATATGCACATGGTAGCTTGGTTATGAAACAAACTTTGAAGCCCTGTCAAGTGTTGGTTCCTGGGGGTGGCCATTGAGCTACATCACAAATTACTTTCTTTCACCTATTCTCACATCTTTGTTGAACCATTTTTCCAATGATATTCAGACCCCAAGGTCTCAGAATGGGCGTATTTCTGAATATAAAGTACCAAGGTTGCGCAGATGGAGCTAAGACCTCAAGTTTTGTACAGCTTTTCTATGTGCTGGTGTACTCCTTTCAGAGCCTTTTCACTTACTACTATAGATGTTCACAATGATGTGGCTTCACTTATTATGGCAGTCCTTACGCAACAGAGGAGTCATTCGATTGAGTTGGTATTCACAGCGCAGTGTGTGTAGGTGTGTGTGTCAGGGTATGTAAGACTGACACAGGAAAATTATGCAAAACACCAAAGAAGACAGAAATACTGACAGAAGCGCTCTCCCGCAGTTAAAGCCACCTATCTGAAGGCCCTTTCTGTCCTTGGGTGACCCCAATTCACACCTTTGTTTCATTGAGACTTGATTATTGTAATGTTTTGTTGTATACGTTTTATTGTATACATTTACAATGTAATTGTCATACCGATTGTCCACACTCTAATTGTAGTATGTTTGTTTATTCTGTACACATTTATTTCCTGTCTGTCCGTCCTGGGACAGGCATCCCTCCTCTGTTGTTCTTTGAGGTTTGTTCCATTCCCCCCCCCCCGCTTTAAAATGATTTTTTGGAGTGAGAGTTTTGAGGAACTTAGGATAAAAAAAAAATTATATAAACAAAATTGGCCTGACTTCACACAGTCCACGCATAAACAGCATTGTATAGAGTGAGCCCTGTGCGATATAATGAAGTGGAGATGAAAAGTAACGTGAGTGAAACAATCCAACATACATTATTCCTTCAGGTTGTTCTTTTTGTTTGCAATGTCACTGAGCAAGAATTACCTTTTGCCGTTACACATATTTATAGCAATGGAAGTCAGTCTAAGACAAGGTGAGCTACTGCACTGCCAACACTCTCTCTCAAAGATGACAAAGTCTAAAGGCTGCCAGGACAACCAGTTTAACACCAGCTGTAACGCCAGACAAGAATGTTCATATTTGACAGTTCTGTAAAACACTTGATTGCATTCGGAGCTAGTATTTTGATAATTCTGGCTTTCTACAATATCTGTGCATAGGAACTACAGTATGTTTAAGGTTAGGAAAATCTTGATTTTACAGCAAATCAACTATGCTCAAGGTACAGTCACGCACGACACCAACGCAGGTCTCCTGCATAAATAGACACACACCCATCCACCTCCCCAAACCTTTACTCTCTGCCTTGCTACATGAAGGGCACACTACTTGCTGAACCGGCACTGAATGTTGGCATTGGACATAAATTGTGAGGTGTGAATTTGTTCGATACGGGTGTAATACCCAGAGATACGGACCTGTTATGACAAGCAACACTGAATGAAATGGATAAGCTCACAACACAGCACGACTTCTGTTTGGAAGACTTCACATCTTCCTGGGCAAGTACAACATAAAATCAATGTCCAGGCCCAGATTTTTTAAAAAGTGCAAAACAAATGCTTGTGTTCAGCTTAAAATTGAGTTTCCCCTTTTCCTCTATAGGTGTTATGGCAGAAGAATTTGAGCGCATGCATCATGATTGTGTGGCTAAGAGGACATACGGCTAATGAGGTCTTTTATCTTTTAATCTATGTAACTTAATTTCTTCCTGGAATTTGGTAAAATCAGTAGTATATAAACTATAAATATGTTGTAGGGGACAGAGATTAAAACAGAGAAAACAAAGAAGAAAAGAGCAGAAACATCCAGGAATCTGAGGAATATGTCCATAAGAGTACTTTGCTGACTTCTGCTACCACTACCTACCTAATTATAGTTTGATGAAGGAAGAAAGTTAATGAACCTGGAAACACCATTATTCCATTCTCTCGCTACCTTTCACTGGACATGCAATGGAAGAGTGAGTCACGAGATTTTGGCAATTACAAATTCTCTCAGGGAATTAAAAAAAAAAATAAAAAATCCCCTCCTGGGCAGCCCCCTGAATTGTTGCACAAATTAATCTCTTCTCCCAATTCCATCAGTGGCCCCCAGCTCCGCTTTCCGAATTATCCATTTTCAATTATTTCTTCCTCTTTTTCTAATTTCTAGTCACCATTGGAAATATCAGTGGTGATGAGAGTGGAGAGGAGTGAATGTGTTATTAATTGCTCTGAAGTGGATTAAATGTGAGCATCGTGGCCACCCCTCCACCCCCATCCAACCATCCTCCAATCACATTTCAATTAATAACAGTCAGCCAGGCTTCGCCTCAAGATGCGCTAGCAAGATGATTGGCCTGTCAGTCAGAGCTGCTAGAGAGCATTTGCAATTTGTCACCAGTTTCTTCCTCTCTTTTCACAATCGCTCACTCTTGTTTCCATCTAATCTTTTTCTCTTGCTCCCTCTCTTTCGCCTCTCATCTGCCTCTTCACCCACATTTCATCCATTTATTCATTTTTCCCCATGATAGCTTGGTCAGTGTTGAAAAGGACCGTCTAGAAGTGTGTGTGCGTGCGTGTGCGTGCGTGCGCACGGTCGCTCTAAGAGGTTTTCTCCTGCCAGAGATGCCATGCAACTTTAAAAACTGTCGTCCTGCACCACATTTCAAATGAGATGGGACACAGCCATTTTTTATTAAGGCCTGCATGCTCTCATGATAACCTGCTACTCAGGACTGGCTTGCACTGAAATCCACACAAACACTCACACGCTTCAGTCATTTCTCTTCTACGTCTCCTCTTATTTTGTCATCTGCTCCTGTGTGTTAGTTAATGAGCCCTACTGATGGTTAACCACTTGTTTTTTGGCTTTCCACTTGCAATGTACCATTAATATGTATAAACTTGGTAAAAGATAGACAGTTTCACCAGAGAGTGAAATGGTAAATGGACTCTTACTTGTATAGCGCTTTTGAACCGTTGAACCAGTTCCCGAAGCGCTGTAACAGTAATCTAAGCTTTTAACAGTAGTCTAATTAAAGGATGCCACATAGTTTGATGGCGATGGGAAATTATCAACCTACTGAGGGCTGAATTCAAAGACACCCCAAAAATCATAGAAAAAATGATGCAGCAGGCTAATCCATTTTGCTGAAATGTCATTGCAGCAACTCAAAATGGTCCTCAGTAATTTGTAAGGCCCCCACGTGCTTGTATGCTGCCTGACAACATCAGGGCATGCTCCTAATGAGACGACGGATGGTGTCCTGGGGTATCTCCTCTGTAAGTTCCAGATATCGGCAAGTGTATAAAGCCA
>JAVQJF010120604.1:0-47152 GCA_036023855.1 Gadopsis marmoratus
TAACACTGCAGGTGTTCCCTGTAGAGCTGATTTCTCCACAGCATACACCACATTGAATGTTTTTCTCTCTCTACCCAACCGGTAGAGAGAGAAAAACATGACCGCCCACCAAGAGCCTGGTTCTGCCTGAGGTTTCTGCCTGTTAAAAGGCAGTTTGTCCTTGCCACTGTCGCCTAGCGCTTGCTCATGGTGGAATTGTTGGGTCTATACTTATAGAGTCGGTTTTGACTTGCTCTATATTAACAAGAGCTATGAGATAACTCTGTTATGATATAGCGCTATATAAATAAAATTGAATTGAATTGAATTGAATTATGAGTTTGTCCATTCAAAGATAATTGAAGATGGTCCTGCATGTGTATGTGTTTATTGTATAGTTATTTTAATCAGACATCAAAATGACTACTGTTCATCCAGTGCCCAAGTGCGCTAATATCAAACTAAATTCAAAGATAATTGATCAACACAGACCTTCACTGATCTTATTTTAGATGTGATTATTAATTCATGAATGACAGGTAGAATCTTAGATGGGTTTATGTTTAATGGTTACACCTTTAATCACAGTTAGTCATAGGTTTAAAAAGCTGCAAGACATAGAAACAACCTTGCTGCACACTCCACTGTTGCCGCTTGATGTTCCAAAACCAGATCACAAATGCTGAGGAGGAGGAATTTAGAGTGAAGGGTTCTCCATTAAGTCTTAAAACCACTCGCTCTATGCCAGAAACACATTAGCACCTATAGGGTACATTAGGATGCTGGACAGATTATGATTTAAATAAGTAATTCAATGGATATTTCAATCTTGCCTCATTGCCTAGACCTTCATTTTCACTGCATTAGTTACAAAAACACATGTAAGACAGCACACTTAAACAATTAAACACTTCTGAGACTCTTGTCCCTTAATAAATACATGGAAATGTCAATATCAAAAATGTAATTCTTTAAAAACAGACCAGCCCAATAGGAAACTACTGACAGATAGGGACTGACTGATGTAGTGACTTCCCAATAGGACCAACAGAAGGGGGGATATAGTGTAGAACATTAAAAATCTTTTCATTTGTGGGATGGAAACATTTAGAAACATCAGCAATCAGCAACATCAACACAAATCTATTAGAATCAGCAAAACCATTTAAGAGGCTGTCAAACCTCCATATTGCACCATATTGCAACAATAATCACATTTTACATTACTAACTGATGTTGACCTTTGAATGGTTGTAAAATCCAAAAGGAGAAAACCCCTATTTGCCATCCTCTTTATAAGTTTCTACCTGTAAAATTATTTGTAAATAGACTGGAGAACATCCAAGTTAGCTCATAAATCCTGTGGGCCTCGTCAAAACCTCTTCTAAGGTCTCACAGAAATGCCTATTTTTGGCAGCACTTCTCGCTAACAAGTACAGAAAAGATATTGTGGAAACAGAAACTTTAAAATGACTTAATTTGGAAATGCTGTGTTTGAGGTTGTGGTTTAGTCTGATAAGCAAATATCTTTACTACTTGCAGACATTAAAGAAAGGCATAAAAAGAGAGCGTGCAAGAGGGAGAGAGAGAGAGAGAGCCTCTGAAATACATGTGCACAAACACAATTAGAGTAGATTCACACATCCCACAAGCAGCAAGTGAGGCCTAACAAGTCTAATTCTGCAGCTGCAATTTACACACACACACAGATTTTCAACAGCGCTGTGAATGTGCATGAATGTTTATGTGTGTGTGAGACCGTGCATACAGGAGAACATGTGAGTATGTGTGATGCACAGACGTGCACGTGAGCGTTTTTATTGTCTGACTCTGCACTGATGAATACATGTGATTGTCTGTGTGTGTAAATGTGTATTGAATGTGTGTGTACTGTAAGTTGCTGATCCAAGCCTTCTGTATCGCTGAGTGATGGGAGTATTCCTCTGTGAGAGCACAGAGAGGTGGGGGTGTTGGGGTGTCGGGGTGGTACGGGAGCCGCAAATGGACAGAAGCGCCTGGCCAATAGCCTGTGACCAGCCTGCTCCACTAGCCAATCACACGTGACCAGCGCTCCCATCAGCCGTCCATCAAGAGGTCTTTCTTTCAAGGTCAGCTGATGCTCCCTCCTCTCGCTCTCTCTCTGTCCAGCAAAGCAGGCATCAACAAAATTGATCTAATGTCTTGCTAAGCATGATCCAATAACAAAGAGACATATGGATGTCAAACCAATTAGGTGTGTTCGCAGACAGGTATGGCACCTGGGAAGGCATGACCAGCAACATGCCTGCACACATGGGCTGAACGTGTGTGTGTGTGCTGCTGTGTGTGAGTCAGCTGACGTACTAATGAGACAGCGAGTGAAGAAAGCAAAGTACATTCATAAAACGTACAAAGACACGGAGAGGAAACTGATGTGTGTGTGTGTGTGTCACAATGAAGGAATCTGTAAACATACTGTATGCACTACGTTTGTTGTATACATTCAGTGTATGTGTGCATGTGTGTGTGGCTGTGTGTGTGTGTGTGTGTGTTGAGAGAGAAGCTCCTTCTATCTCATTCTCCGATCAGTGTGATTTCTGCAGCGCACAGCTGTCACCATGGAAACCAGGGAGGGAGCAGGAGATAGGGAGAGAGAGAGGATGTAAGGCAAAAGGAAAGGGGGGGGGTATTGTGAACAAGTAGGAGAGAGAGAGAGAGAGAGAGAGTGGGAGAAAGGGAGAGGTAAGGAAAGGGTGAAAGGGTGAAAGGGAAAAAGAGAGAGATGAGCATTGGTTGTTGAATGATAGCAACAGGCCTTCTTGCAGTATCACCCAGCTAACCTCTGCACAGCAGCAATACCAAGCCCAGGGCAGCCCTCTGTGTGTGTGTGTATGTGTGTGTGTGTGTGTTGCAAACAGAGAATACATGTGTGTGTGTGTGTGTGTGTGTGTTAATGTAACATCCACGTTTGATGAAGACAATAATTCTGTGTGGATGTGTGTGCGTGGTTGCAAGAGTGATTGTCAATAAATCACTCTTCCTCCCCTTTCTGTTTTTGTAGACACACACACACACACACACACACACACACACACACACACTGACTTGACCTTGTCTTTCATCGCTGGTGTTGTGCATTGTTCTATTGGCTGCAGTGAGCTCTATTTAGGTATAAATACACCCTTCAGATTCAACAGAAATCAGTTTTGTTTTTCAAAGACACACACACACACAGAGAAGTGTATGTGTGTGTACAGTTGTAATTAGTTGTATGTCTGGAAAAGAGCGTGATATGGAGAAAGGGTGATAGATAGATAGATAGATAGATAGATAGATAGATAGATAGATAGATAGATAGATAGATAGATAGATAGATAGATAGATAGATAGATAGGGAGCATGTGCAGAGTTGGTAATGAATAGTTAATGAAGGGCTTGCGGGCAGAATGGTGGGGAAAAGCTATTCTCTCTGTCTCTCCTTTCTCCTTCTCTTTTTCTTTCTCGGGGCTGGGAGTCGTGTACAAGTCATTCTGCGCGCCACCTGTCCTCCATAAATCTTTTTTCTTCCCCTTTCTCTGCCCCCCCAAACACTTTCTATTCTTTCTTTCCTCTCTCACCTCTCCCCTCTCATCCATCCATCTTCCCTCTTCTCTCTCTCTCTTTCTCACCTCTGTCTCCTTTCCTGTTTTCATCCATCCTGCTCTCTTGCCACTCCCTCCTCCATCACTTATCCCCCACCCCTCACCCCACCAATTCTCACCTCTCATCTCTCCCATCACGCCCCCCCCCCTCCCAACAACACACACGCACACACACACACCATTAACTGCAGGCTTGTAAAGCAAACTACACAGACACAATTCTCCTGATAAGGGGATTGAAGCATTGATCACATCTGTCCTCCATGAGGAGCTAAAGATTCTACAGAAGAAAGATGTCCCACTGGCCCTTTGAGAACCCAAACAAAGATAGATGCCCTACAGAAGCTTTCAAAGACAAAACAAAGATGGTGAGATTTATTTCTTGTGGTGTTCCCCAGGGATCTGTCCCTGATCCCATTTTCTTCTGTCCATATATGCTGCCATTAATTTCCATCATTTGTATATAGGGTATTGGTTTCCACTGTTCTACTGTCACGGAATGCTCTACAGAAATGTAGAGCTGTCTGTCACGGAGGTGACAGACAGCTCTACATTTCTGCTTCAACTGAATATAGGAGAATTGTGCATTTCAGATATCAGTGAATGGATAGCACAACTTGTTTTGCAGTTAAAAAAGGACAAAACAGGGATTATTATTTTTGGGTAAGAGGCCGAAAAAAAGGACCTCAATGGACCACTTAAAGACCATCAGCAAGATTTATCTCTTGGGACAACTGTGAAAATCTTTTCCACACTTTCATTTACACTCATCATGACAACTGCAACACACTGTTTGAGGTCTTTTTGAAGACCCTGACCAGACAACTACATTGCATCCATCCATCCACACTGCAGCCAGGATCCTTTGCAAAAACAAAGTGAGTGCACATACGAGACCTACACTGAACTCCCATTGGCTGTAACTGACTGATTTAAGGTGCTGACATCTCAGACAGAAACGACAACATTAAATATAAGTTCAATCGAGCAAGAAGACTGAAAATAAACCCCCCGGTTAGTCAAATATATTTGAAAGATTTCTAACCCAAACTGTCTATAAAGCTGTAGCAAATGTGGCGCACCTAGCAGATTGTTTTCAACCTGATGCTTGCCTGACCACTCAGGTGTCTTGCCCCCTTGGACTTATTTATAGAGCTCTTGCTGCAATCTGAGATCCCAGCAATTAATACTGTGAGTACAGTGTTGTTATAACCGAAAGAACAAATGATCAGAGCTTCAAAAATAAAACCCAAATTGAAATAAACCAGTTTTTCTGTGTTGCGATGTATACTGTCAGGCTGCTGCTCAGGACAAAAGTTTAGTTCATACACCCCCTGGACCCTGGAACAATCTCCATGAAGAAATGAGGGTGTGCACTTTTCTTACAACATTGATTTCAAGGTGAAAATGTACAAAAGTTACAGAGAGTTGATTCCTTGATCTGGAGGGCCCTTGTAATCAATATTTGAGATTTAATTTAAAGTTCTCTATTATCTAAGCTTATTCATATGGAACTAATAAACTAAAAACGGATGTGTTGAGGTTGATATAGTCCTCCATGATGTATACATTTTATATATATTGCTTGAGAAAAAGAATAAAAGCACAAAGAACATTCGTGAATTGCTTGAAAAGACGCTCCCGCGGGAAATGCCGAGAGTGTAATTTCAGGAATGACACGTTTATGTTAATAAGTTCCAGCTTTGCATCTATGAAGAGTTACTCCATAGACATTTTAACCTTCTTTGACTGTGTATTTTGAATGTGTGGGTTGTTTTGCAGAGTGTTCACTACTTGAACATACAAAATAGTAAGGAGCACAAACCGTTGTTAAATTTGACACACTTCTCGTTCGCTTTATTTTTTACTGAGGCACAAATGACACTAAATTACATGAAAGATTGGAAAAAAACATTTAAGTCTCACTAGCCTCTTGGCCTTTTGTTTGACTGGCACTGCTCTGCGATGACATTTCCATTTCCACTAAAATGAATACACTGCACTGACAAAGGTTTATTGAGGATTAAATCTGCACTTGGTGAGTTTGAATGTTGCCAGCACCAAGTAGCAGTGCCAGTTTATTTTTTGATAGAAGTTGATTTCCCAGAAACCCTGTAATGTAACCTCAGTAAATTGATCACTGCAGGCTCCTTTATCAGACGGTCAGCCTGTGATGCTTCATACCAAAAAGACAAAAGCGACAAAAAATATATTATGACTGAGTCCAACTTTCACTGCACGGAGTGCTCATTTACTGCTGCTGAAGAGACAGTTGGAATCTGACTTTTTATTTGTGTTTTGTTTTCCAGTTTGTTAATGAAAGCTGATACTTTTTTGCAAATATCATTCCAACATTGCATCCCAATGATTTATTGTAGTCTGATGAAGAAGTTGTACAATTGTTAGCTACTGTAAAATGTATTAAAATTATCAGCTTTTAGTAATAATTTCTGAAAGTCAGAACGATATTTGGAACAAGAGAACAGATGATCTCTGCCTCAATCAAACACAGGACATGATTATAATTTCAGTTAATAGAAATACAGATGATCCATGGGGTCAAACTGAACCAGGACATGCCTATATTTAAAGCTGAACTGTATGCACTGGTGCCCAGGTGACGCACGGTAGATAAATGGATGACACTAATGAAGACAGACAGCAGACCTTACTAAATGAGGTTAATAAAGGTACTGACGTCCTGGACCACTGAGAAGAAGGACGACAACCCTGAAAACAGCAGAACAAATTGTCACATGCACCCTGTGATTATTTCCTCCTGCCATCACCTTCTCAATTACAGGGGCACAATTACATATTCAAACCATTTATGGGCACATTAACTGTATGAGCCAAAGATGATTTGCAGAGAAGAAATGCAAAAAAAACCCAAAAAAAATCTAAATAATAGTAATAATCAAAGGATAGGTCTGGTGAAACTATATATTTTTCAAACACATCCAATAAAATTATTAAAAACAATGTGCAACAATCCTTTAAAAAGGTCATAATCCAACAATGAATTGTATTTCCAATAAAAGCCTGATGTCATATTCCTCTGTGCCATAGCGCTCCATGGTTGTCCAAAAACAGATCAGTGAGTCATACCGTTTCACTGGGTGACATGTTCGCTAATTACCATGAACAAGACCACTGGAGTTTTATTTGTTTTATTTTGAGTGGATCCCACATACTACTTCCGTGAATACCTTATATATCTTGGGCACCAAACTGAATCAAAATAGTCCCCACCGAATAATGTTTGCAACAAACTACAGTGGTCAGCTGTTTTAGGAAATTATGTAACCTTTTTAAAAAATGAAACAGAATATTCGTAACCAGCTTTTAAAGATTTACATCTTCAGTAGGAATGGCTTGGGACACAGAGCCACAGACAGGATAGGGAAATTAGAAAGTACTGGCTGTAGGTCAGAGTGAATTTAGCTTTTTAAATAATTTTAACAGTTACTGTTCAAACGCCTGTGGATGCATTAAACTGTTTATTTAGTAAATTTGACATACAGATGATACAACATACAAAATATACTGCTAAAAAAAATCATGCTGGATATCTATACTGGTATGGACTGGGTAATGTGCTTAAAAAGTGTTCCTTTCATTTTGTTGAGCAGTGTATATAGGACTATGAGGTTTTCAACACGTCTGCCTGCCTTCACCTCAGCCAAACATTTAGATGAGAAACTAAACATGACTGGCCAAAGAAAATTAATGGAACAAAATAATACAACATAAAGTACAACGTAAATAGGCCCTATGGAAAACCACGGACTCAGCGTCCAGTAGTGAGAGTGAGGCTGCATGTTATCTGTACATCCACAGGTGCATAATTGACCACATCACAAATGAAGAACCTCAATATTTCAAAGCAAGCTGAAATACGATTTCATCATTTCGAATTAGGCAATGAATTGACAACATCATTTCAATTAATGAGTTCCTTCAAAAGAAATAAAGATCCACTTCTCAAGCAAGCAAGTGACATTTCTGTATGGTAAGATATGCTCACAGAGGATACGGAGTAAAAAGATGCAAAGACAAA
The DNA here is from genome assembly GCA_036023855.1 of Gadopsis marmoratus. Classification (NCBI taxonomy): domain Eukaryota; kingdom Metazoa; phylum Chordata; class Actinopteri; order Centrarchiformes; family Percichthyidae; genus Gadopsis; species Gadopsis marmoratus. The sequence continues at coordinate 7,660 of JAVQJF010120604.1, forward strand.
CATATCATACACACAGTATCTACCACAAGCCTATAAAAGTTCCAAGATAACATCTAGGGAGGCAGAGGAGGACATCTGGAAGACAGATGAACATACTCCACCTGTCACCATCAAAGATCAACACAACAGAGAGAGGTAAAGATAGCCCGGCTTTCTGAGCCGAAGATAGCCTGCTATAGAACCAAAGGGATGTTTTAAATCTTTTCTTGTCCATGAAATGTTTGCAGAGCATCCACTCTCTGCATCAATAACACTATTCCTCATGTTTATATTGAAATTAGAACAGCCGCAGTGTTGCACTGAGCATCACCTCTGACACAAATTTCATTAGCTGAATGCCTTGCTCAAAAGCACATTGGATGTGAGCGAGAACTGTTCTTTCTCATGAAGTGTTACCCAGAGTGACAGTTGAAAATGCCATTTTACAACTTCTTGAATATCAGGCGTTCGCTGACTGCATGCCAACCCCTTACAGTCAGGCACAGCAGGGATAGCTATGGAGAAGAATGCCAAAGATTAAAATGGCTTTCCAAGAAAAGAGTAGAGCCTCAGATTTATCAAAACAGTCGCAAACATGTCATTTTCAAATGCTTCATCTGGAATACCAACTGACAGGTTCTTGGCATAAACATTTCTAATTATTCAATTTTTGAATTTGATGTCTAATCTAATTCTGTGGCGAAATAATCTGAGCAGAGAAACAGAGAGGGAGCATCGGCCACATCCATCCCGTCTGAAACAGGCACTTTGCTGATGCAGTGAGGAGGGTGTGTGCAGCGGCAGCCGCATTAGTGTGTGGGCGCCGTGTGCAGAGCATCTGCATGTGTGTTCCTGTGCGTTCTGGTGTGTCTGTGTGCGTAAGTGGGGTTACACAAAGACCTCCCTCATTCACAAACTGAGCCATGTGGTGCTGGGCTGGTCCCCTTAAGAGGCATGTGTCGGAGTTTTCTACTAAGGCTGACTGCTGGAAAAGGTGAGTGCTGATACATTATTCACAAGCAAGGACACACACACACACACACATATGCACACGCTCTCACACACGCTACGTAGCTGAAGGACATGTACACGAGTTTAGGCAGTCGTGAGTGTGCTGAGACACGGAGAAGCTGATCAAAGTTGATCAGTATAAAGTCAGCAGTACATAAATGAGAAAAAAACATGGTCTATACATCCTCTCTCTCTCTCTCTCTCTCTCTCGCTGTCTCTCTCTCTCTCTACACACACACACACACACACACACACACACATACAGGCAGGCAGCAGAGGGGAGAAATCCTCCGCCTTCTGTTATTCAGTGTGCATAATTTATAGCAGCCCCAGATCTCTCTGCTAATGACAGCACACTGGGGCATCTGCAGCACAGCAGCAACAGCAACAGCTAACTGCCATGGCCGTGTGTGTGTGTGTGTGTGTGTGTTTGTAGAGGTATAATGCTCTGTTGAGACAAGGACAGTGAAAGAGACAGACGGAGAGAGAAACAGAAGAGAAAGAGACACACAGGGTGTCTGAAATAGGCACAGATAACGCAACAAAGAGGGGAAAAGGATGAGACAGACAAGTGAGAGACCTCTCGCAACACAAACACACACACACAGTCTCGCCAAGTCACAAATACAACCAGTGAATCTCCCTGGATGTGCATTCATATTGATGTACAGTATGTACGTTATTAGTCTGAGCACCACCGTTACTCTGGTTTAAGGTGGAATGCCTCTTAATTAAAGAATTCACAAAGTACTGTTCTCAGCACAAACAGCAGCGTGAGCATGTGATTCACATACACTGACGAGCCTGAACTCAGATTGTGTTATGGATCCACAAACACTAGGCTAATAGAGACAATTGTGCACTGCAGACCCGAAGGTGTTATACGCCAAAGAAAGCCATAATGAAAGCTTAAAATCACTGGGATTGGCTTAACGACTTGTTCATGGGTGTGGTCTTGGATATGTTTCCTGTTGCAAGGATTGTTTTGACATGCTGCCCCAGAGCAAAACCTCTCCTAATTCTGGGATTTGGAGATCAATGCCACAGTGGTTTTGCCCTCCAGCTGCTGTACACACTAATGTGAGCCGGAGCTGAGAAACAGCAGTGCACGGTTAGCCCAGCAAAAGATTACACAGCTCCTGATAAGGTGCTGGTGTTAGACACACATGCAAACACAGTCTTCTATGCACAGGTCAGGCAGTCAGCATAGACTCACATGCATGCACACAAATCTACACTTTGTATACACATAATTATACACATCTACACACACTCATGGAATATATCCAATTTAGCAAAATATCATAACCGTCAGTTTGGTTGATCATTTGAGAGCTGGGAGTTTCTGAGATCATGTCATAGTAGATGGCTTGGTCCAAAATATATTTTTGTATATTTAACCCATACATGAGCGGAAATGTTAAAATGACAATTACATGCTATAAGAACGGTTTATCCATTCGCCCAGTGTACTGTACAGTCGATTTGGTTCTGGTTTTGGTCTCTGTACAGGCACAACAGTACCAAACTTGGCAACCTCGCTGTGACAACAAGACTTAGGGAAACCCAGCAGAGTCACACCTCCAACAAGTAACTTACATTTCTGTACATTGTATGGGTTACACAACGGAGATACAGCCTGTCAATTAGTGAGCATCAGGAGCTGGTAGGCATATTTTTGAACTAACCGTATTACTTGGTTAGGCTCACTCCAACCTCATACTTATACATATCATTGACATCAATCATCTAACTAAAAATCTAATAAAGATATTTCCCAAAATGTTGAATTATTCCTGCAATGCTGCTAAACAACCAGGCACTAAAAGCATGATGATTTTAAGCTAGAAGAAGCGAACAATACAATAATTAGCAGTACATTTATTTTTTTAGGCATTCCAGGTGCAATGCAACTATCCCTAAACTTAGTGTTCTCACTCTCCCTGGTTATTATTGGAGGTTTTACAGTATGCATTATTGCGGCATCTATTTGGTAACTCAAAGCTAAAGCTCCCTCCCCCTCGCTCGCTGCTTCTCTCCTTCTCTGCGCGACTGACTGACAGGAGGGCAGGCATAAGCTGTACCACACACTCCAGCTACAGCACGAGGAGAGAGGCAGGAAGAGGGGGTGCGGGTGGGAGCATGGGAGTTGAGGTATGCAGCACTAGACAGAGCGTCAGTGACAGGAGCATGTTTGGGCATCAGATAAAGCTATTTTAGGAAGAAGCTGTCAATGTATCTCAAAAGGCATGCCAACAGCAATGATCAGAGAAGGCCTACATTAGACTGCCTGGAGACAGGATTGGTTTTGTACTTTTTAAGAGGGGATTGTGAGCCGTCCACGCTCCATAGTTATTTTCTCTGAGTGAAACAGAGAGAGAGAGAGTAGTGGGGGAATGACAGCGAAGGCCAGCTGAGCTCAGTGGAGACAGACATGTGGTTTCAGCCTTGAATTCTATATGAAGAAAGTTTGTACTCCCTTCTGCAGCCAGTTCTACAGAGTCTGATCTGCAATTTTTTTTTTCTCATCAAGCTGGATTCTGTGCTTTGGGTTGGGGGGGGTGCGGCGTTGGAGTGAAGAAAGGCGAGAGGTTATTGGATTAGCTATGGCAGACTCAATAACATCAACAGTAAGAGAGAAACCTCACTGCTCTCGCCATTTAATCAACATTGGCTCTGCTTTTGGAAGATGGCTCTGCTTTCTTTTACAGTGTAAAAAAAAAAAAAAAAGATTTACAGTCTCATAATTTCTCTCACAGCGAGGGGTCTGCGCTTCTAACTTTGCACGGCTGCAGCCTGCTGTAAATGTCAACATTCATTGGAGGAAAGTCCGAATTAAACGTCGATACAGAAACCTAATAAAGGGTTGTTTTAAACAGATATTAGCTTATTATTTATGTTTCATTGTCTGTATTTAAGGAAGCAAAGCTGACAGCATGTGGCTTCTACATGTTCATGTAGCCCAGAACAAGGTCTCTAAATTTCAGCAAGCCAGTCTGACAGGAGCTGGTAGTCCAGAAACATAGGAGGCAAGCTAAACGATGTAGCTATAATTGCTCCTCTTGTTGTTTTTATACTGTTTTATATGATTGCTTGATGACAGTATGCAATAAGGTAAGACTGACAAATGGAAACCATGTCAGTAGTGATGTTTTACCAGAATAAACACAGTAAATGGTAATGCCGCATCATAGGCTTCTTATCCTCTTTGAGTTTGGCACTCTGGTGTTGCCATAGCGAATGCTCGCTTGTATTTAAGGTTTTGATATATACGGCAGAGAGTAGAGTGTGTACTGTCATGGCAGAATAAGGTCTGACAGGTTTTCTAAGCGGTGCCCCTCGTAACTAATTGTGCCACCCAGTACATAAACAGCTGCAGTGTTTTTGTTCATTAAGGAAATGTAGAGTCGCGTCTTCAGTCTCTCCCCATTGATTTCCCAGCATTATACACCAAGCACTCTCTTTAGCTGGGATATCAAAGTGGGTGAGAGGGGGGCAAGTGTACCTACACCCACTGGGTACACCGTTCAAATATTCAAATAGCAGGTTGCTGAATTACAGATAACAATTTTAACAATTTTAACAATTCTAACCCTAACTGTATAAAGTTATCTGTAAAATACTCAGCTAGTCTCAGCAATGAACTTGAATGCTCAGTACAACCCAAACACTGCTTTTGACAGCATAATGCTGAAAAGATGAAACGGATATTGGTTACTTGAGCCAAAAGCACCACTGGAATATACAGGGTTCGTACAGCTTTTAAAGAGTATAATTCAAAAATGTGCAGACTCTCGAAGCCTTTACAATCGCATCTAAATTGTTGCTGTAAATGCCAGTACACGACAGCGACACATATGACGACGGGATTTTATATATTAAAAGGTTTTTGGTTTACACGAGTGATCGTGCAGAAGATAAAATGCCAGATTAAGTTGAAAGAAACCTTTTTAAGGCGTATATTTGAATTCAAGCATATTCCTAACCTTGAAACACAACAGTTAAAATGAAGCATGTCACAAATTTTCAAGATGTTGTTCGGACCCTGAATATTAGTGCGTTGACAGAAATAGGTGGAGGTGTGTACAGAAGTGGGCGTTCCAAGAGTTTGCCTGTGATTGGCTGGCTGTGCTTAGACTTGGCTTGGGATTGGTTGTGTATCTGCAGACACGCCCTTTCCTTACCCCGAACCATCTTTAAGCTGCAGTTACTGCTGTGTCAAATTAATGTCTTCTACAGCATCCTCTCATGCATGCCTGCAGCCTGATCTCTGGCCAGGACGCCTGCTCGGCCGTAGCTCATTCTACACCGACAGTACTGCATCCAACCGATGAAAAGTGTCTGTGTAGCCCGTGAGGGACCTACAACTGAGGAGGAGTCCTGGCCAAAAAGCAGTTGTAGGCATTTTGCCGAGGGGGACTCTTTTGTAATAATTCACTGAAAGTTTGTGTTTGAGATGCACCAAGCATACAAGCAGACACGTGAAGCTACATTTGTGCTACAAAGAGAAATGTAATGTTTGAATATTGGTTTCCTGTTGTTCAACTGGGTCCCCCACAGACATATATACATTGGCCTCTGGATCGTACGTCAACGTCGCGGCCATGTTGGAAAGGGCAACTTGTCCAGAAGGCGGGACCAGAACGGACTGGAAAAGATAGAAAGCCCTTCACTTTTTTAACAGGTCAAAATGTCTTAAACCACTTAGCTGTCCATATTTGAATTAATATCATACTGAGGACTGACTCTTGCAATACTTGTTGTATAATTGCACAATATACATAACATTATATATATTATGCATACCTACGGTATATTATTATGCTACTTATATTGTTATATTACCAGTATACTATTCATTACTCCCTATATTATTTACTATTTTTATTTTATTTTATTATTGACTATTATACTACTGTTTATTCTAGATATACTATTTACAATTTAAATCTAATATTATAATTATTATATTACTACTATAATATTATGTACTCATACTACACTGTATTGTATTTATAGACTATTAATAATATGCTGTACTATTATATAGTACTAGTATATTATGTATATCTGTATATTGTTGTGCTACTACTACATCTCACTTTATACTTTATTACCCTTTCACTGTTGTTACTGTTTATAATGTACTATATTTTTACTATTTCTTACACTGTTATACCACCACTATGTCAATTTACCTGAGAGGAAACTGTTAGTCTAAGCACAACAGCGGTCGCGTGAACTGTAATTTTTTAATTAATAACTTGTACAGTTTCTATTGTTATTCTTCGTTTGTATTTAAGTCTGTCTATCTGTACTTTTTCTGTCCTTGAGCTGCTGTAAAACATTATAACAAATAAGTCACAAAATATACTACGCAGACTGACTGCCAGTGTCTCACTATTTGATTTGTATTTGCCGATTTTGTTCAAACAGCAGGGATTGTGCAGGAGAGGTAAGAAACCTCACAGGGCTTATAGCAAAAGCCTCACCTCTAGTATTTACAATTTAACCTAAAACTATGGAAATGTGTAACATAATAAGATAAAGAAGAAGAAGAAAAAATATAAATGAAGCAAGCGTAAACACATGACATGAATTCTGAGCACATTATCTATGGCACAGGTGATGGACAGGTTTCGATAGAGAGGGGACCAGTACTGGTATTCAATTATTATGATTATAGCCTAACTATTGACATTCTAAGTAGCTGGAGACTAAAATAAAATTCTACTCCACGTAGATCATAAACTGTTGAATATAAAAATGTCATTGAATTCGGTTGAGAGATGTTCACGTGCACGTTCTAGTGCTTTTTATCCACTAAAACCACAGCTCCCCTGTTTATTTGCATTTGTTTACAGGCAGGTCTTGCCCTTTCAAATATGGCAGACGCATTGACGTCTGCCATATCAGTAACGACGTCAGTAACGTGCCGAAGCAGTCAACACCGCGTCTCCGTATATAGTATGTCTACATTTTGGGTTGAAGTGTTCCTTTAGTGGAATTTGTGCTTCTGTGATCTCTTTTTGCAGATGAATCCAACCAGTCCAAGGAAAGAAACACTGGTGTTCTTCTGGACAGTCAGAGGCTACTGGCTGCCACAACGCATCGTTGTGTGTGTGTGTGTGTGTGTTTGTGAACCAGCTCATAAGTGGGTATCTCCTCTCCTGAGCTTATCCCTGCCTGAAAAATGTGTTTTAGACTGGAGCCTGATTGCAACAGCACTGTCATAAATAAATGACTTGATCATTTTAGCATGTCACAGAGGTAAAAATAGAACATCCCACTGTTAGCTCGAATGCCGGATGAACCCTTTGTTAAGACATCAGAGTTCCTTCCCATTAGGATTTAACACTTTATAGACACTGCTGGTTTGTGTAGAAATCATGCTGCGTCTGGATTTGATGAACTTAAAGAGTCTTCGTATGATCACATCACTTCGAAGCTTTTGTCCTCACATTCACGTAACAAAGATGATGAACCCCAAACGGTTTACAGTGTTGCTCTTAAAGCTTGTATTGGAGAAACGTGTGACACTTTGGACAGTTGAGATCTCCTCCCACTCTCTTTCGTGCAGTAGGGGAAATTGGTACTTCCACTCAGGTTTACCACAGGGCAAAGATGCTTTAACACAGGAGTCGATGGTACAAGCTGTAGTTACATCATCCCAAAAGAAGTGTAGGATTTTAAATGCGGAAAACACAGGTAGAGCGGATTATAAAGGTAATTTACCAAAAACTCAGCATTGTCTTTTGGGAAATATGGTTAAAAGTAAGAGATCTGCTTGAGAGCCTTTGCAACTAGCAGATTGAATAAAATACAATATTCCTAAATGTGTTATTGGAAGCTGAGGAGCTGACCCTGATTCTGAAAGACCTTTGGTAAGAAAAGGGGGTCAATTTAAGCCTTTAGGTCTCCCAGTTGGAGCGAAATGAAGGGAGAGAAAAAAGTGCACAGCTGTCATCTTTAGACTACAGTCCATTCTGGTGACAATGAGTTAAATTGAGTTTGAAGCCAGGAAGTGCTAGAGGAGCTTCTGTTGGGTGGTGGAGTGCAAGAAAAAAATATCCATGGTGGAAACTTGCAACAAGTTGAGAGATTTGAATTGTTACCACCACCAACTGTCACTGCAGTCAACACTGGCGCTGTCAGGGTTTTGCCACAATGTCGGATATAAAACAGCAATGGATCTGACATGTAATACTGGCTGTAGACCAACTATACAAAGTTTGGAGAGGAGGTTACCTCAAGACAAGGTTGCTGTCCCTGATTCCCATCACATGCTCTGCCTATCTATTTCCCAGACACACAGGAGCTGCACATGCAGGATGCTTCACCGTGACGACGTGATGATGCAGATCTTGCTGGAAGTTTCAGAATCCACTGATCATCAGTGCTTGTCTAATCATCAGGAGCAACCTGCTGTTAACTTGGGCTTAACTTAGGCATTTAACTCTCTCTCTCTCTCTCTCTCTCTCTCTCACACGCACACACACACACACACACACACACACACACCGACATGCATACACGCCTTCCCTGCCACGCTCCTCGTTGCATTATGGGGTGACTGGGTTATGGGGGATTGAGGTGTCAAACGGCCCGCGCGCATGCATGTGCGTACGCACACCGACACATTGCACGGGCTACACGCGCGCGCAGGCGCGCGCGCAGCCGGAGAGCGCCGTCTCCTTACATCACCCAGCTTCAGTGGCCCTTATAGCGCGGTGTGAGTGCACGGCAGGCATGACGGGAAAGCCTCCAACTTACCGCAGTCCTCGCACAACACTCGCTCCACATCCTTCTTCAGCTCCGGCTCGCTGGCGTCCACAGGGGCGTACGATGCCTTGAATACCAAGGGCTCGGCGGTCGGGTCCATGAAAAAGATATATCTGTGGTCCTTCTCCACCGTGGTGCACGGGGCCTCGGAGCCGAAGTCCCCGACGGTCACGAGCTGCTCCCTCTCGAGGCCGCCGCTGTTGAGGGGCCACACGTCCAGCACTTTGACATTCACACTGTAGGGCTCCCGGGAGGAGACGTTCTCCGGGGAGGAGCGCACCTCGCCCTCGATGACCACGGATGATCGGTACGCCTGGTCCTGGAGGGAGTTGAGACTCGGGGCGTAACAGGCGAAGGAGACCCCGATGACCAGCATGGAGAAATGCACTGGATCAAGCCTCATGCCGTCAGCCTGTGCTGTGCTGCAGTGCTGCTGGGCGGCGGAGCGAGCTGGAAGAGAGAGACGCTGGCGAACGGGCTCCGGCAGAGCAGGCAGGGCAGAGCGGCAGACCTTGTGGAAGTGTCCATGCCATCTGTGTCTGCCGCTGCTTTCCCCATACGGCTGCTGGCCTCGGATGGGGGGACACACCAGCCTAGGAACCGGAAACGGCCCGCTTCTGCATGCTTAAAAATGTGATTGCTGCATTCTCCTTCACCAACCACCCTCCCCCTCTTATCTCCCCTTTTCCTGAAAGGCAAAACAAGACTCGTAAATTAGCCTCCTCTCGAATCCAGGGCTGAAACCTCTCTCCCTCTCTCTCTCGCTCTCGCTCTCTCCCTCTCTCCCTCTCTCCCTCTCTCTCTCTCTCTCTCTCCCTCTCTCTCTCCCTCTCCCTCCCCCTCCCTCTCTCTCTCTCTCTCTCTCTCTCTCTCTCTCTCTCTCTCGCCAGCTAATAGGCTAGCATCGCATGGGTGGGCGCAATGCCTCTCTGGAAGGGAAAAAAAAAAAGCATCTTGCGCGTACAGGGGAATCACAAGAAACGACACGCACTCCGCGCGCGCGCGCACGCGCAAGGTCGGGATCCTTTATCCACTTATTGCGATCGCCAGAAGAGTCCGGCTCCTGCAAATCCGTTAGTCGGCAAGCAAAACAAAAGGGAGACAACAGAGACCCGGGGAGGACCAGACGGACAGGGTGAGACAGCGACGGTGATCCGGTGAGGCGACGCAACAGTAGCGCGCGTCCCCTGCGCCCCTCGTCAAACGCGAGCGGCTTACGTGAGCAAACATCACCTGCCCGGCCACTGGCGTCGGCCCGCCGCGTCCTGCGCCAACACCTTAATGACCCGGGCACCCGCCGGCACGCCGCCACAGACCCAACCAGCATGTGCCCGCGCCGGGCGACTCTGCGGGCGGGTTGCGGGAGGAATCACGCGCGCAGCTGCACAGACACGCAGCGCAGAGTGCGTCTGTAGCCAAGCCCTGCGCGGCGCCCACTGTGGGTCTCCGGTGCAAGAGGCGCGAGAGAGGCGACTGCTACACACACTGCGGATAGTCGCCGCGATGACTAACGCTGCGAAATTCTCTCAGTGGATTCCTCGGCGTGGCGAGTTTCGAGACTTTCAAATTCCCGCAGACGTAGCCGCACGCTGCAGGACAGCACACCCAAAAACCTGACATTTGCCACACTATGATTCGAGTCATTGCGGTTGTCGGGATGCTGTTCAGTCTGACGACTCTATGGCAACACGTGGGAGCATCAGTTACCCCAACATGCGGGCATTAAGACGTTCTTCCCAAATGCTTTGCCAGTCCTGCTCAGCTGCAGCTAATAAAACCACTTTTTGTTTTCTTCCATTGGATCTACGAGCGAAACGAGAGCTGTGCACAATACACTCAGGCTTTTTATGGTGACCACATGTAACCCCTGCTCACTCCTCCCAGTCCCTGCCTCCATCTCTGTGTCCATCAATCAAGCCATTCATAAGATTCGCCTTCCCCTCCGTCAGGAGCTGTGCGCCCTTTGCTAGAGGTCAGGGAGCCAAATGGGAAAGGGATCAAATGCAATGCCATTTAGGGGACACGTGGACAGTGTTGTTTTGACTATAGATGACTGAGATGATAAAGAAAATGTATGAGAGGCCATTTCATCACAGTATGCACCTACATCATGGCCTCACCCACCCGTTTCCCCGCCAGAAGGGTCGCATCAGGGACCAGGCTCTGTCCGTGGTGCTGAAAGGCTTGACAGGTTTAGTGCCCAATCACAGACTGAAGGCCACAGCCAGATTGTCTCCTTGCTGCATGCATCCTTCTCCACTGCAACACATAGGCTCCAGGTTTTTAATCTTTTCTTGGTCATATGTTGACGCTTCCACATTACTGGGATTGCTTCCCTCTGGTTCGGGGATCCCCACAGCATTTCAAGAGGGAAACTGACCCACCCCCACCTCGTGCCCTCTGCCCACTACCCATTCACCGATCTGTCTCTCCTGGATTCATTCAGCCACTCAGAGCACCCCCCCCCCCCCCTTCAGAGACCCTGCACACAATTTCCAAATTAGCCTTGAAAGCAAATAATTTGTTGACAAAGCGAAGGGGAGTAAAAACTGATCCCAGCTGACCGACCCGGGGTGGTCTGCCACCAATTGCCTCCATGAATCCCCTGATACTCGTGCCGAGGCTGCGGGAATAATCAGCAGGGTGCTGTTGATGAGGTCACTTGAATTGCCCTCTTGTGACGCACTTGTTGTCCAAATTGCTCCACTCTCAGGGTAATGGTCTGAAATATACTTGTCTTAGTGGCACAGTGGTCTTTCATGTTATGATATAAAATATGTATTTGTACACTTGTTCCAGGTTTCGTCTTTGCAGCTGTCTTTCCCCCATTTTCTGCATCACAAGCAAGACTCATGAGCAAACTCAAATCCAGGTTAACACCCCTTCTTTTACCAGCTCATCAGTCACATCAACCTTATATTTGGGGACAAATTAGGGCATTTATTTATAGGCATATTATTAATGGTAATAATATTCCACAGACATCTAATCCCACTGAGCTGTTATCGTGCTTCTACTTGAGGTCCGCTCCGACCCCTCAGGGCCCACGAAGGCTGAAAACCTCATACTTCACCTGGGACATTTGCTGTTGCTGTTGTTGTAATGGCCTTTAACAACGGGATTCAGTCAAATTTGAGACAGCCCTTTCAATAAGAGAAGCAAGTGCTAAAACAAAACCAAGCAAAACAAAATGTTAACTATAAAGAAGATACATAATTAAGCTATATAAACAGGGATGCCACTCTTTTTCTTTCACTTTCCAGGACTTTTTCCAAGACATTTTCAGTGATGGTCCATTTGACCTCAACATGCAGAATTGCGTTTGAAGAGACACTGCTAGCAAAGTAAAACAAAATCAGTAAATTATGTACTGTTAGCCGGTATTTAGCCGGTGTTGAATCACATACATTTGGGCTCCCATTCACTGTTTTCCAGGCTTTCCAGGACACGTGGGAGCCCTGATAAACTCACCACAGGAAAAGTAAAATGTATAATTAAAAATGTAACCCTATTTGGATGGACTTTTACCTTGTACGCGCATGGAACGTATGTGAACTCGTATAGCCTCTTCTGACAAGCTGATTGAGCAGCAACGTGCGTTTTTAATTTAACACTTGACTTTTCGCTAAAATCTTCTAAAAACCCTTTCAAGGCCATTGAGAAGCAGCGGCAGCGAGCGAGTCCAATCACAGGGTAATGAATCATGATGCTTCGCAGTGTATCAGCCCCCTCCCTCAGACTCCCACACAGCTGTCATCTGCTGTTCATTCACAAATGTCTCTTTCACCCCGCTTTCTCTCTCCCTCTCCCTCCCTCTCTCTCGCTCTCTCTGCCAGGGACAGTCCGGGTTCGCTGTCCGTGGTGCTGAAACACCCAAACCACTAACCACCAGGTTTGACTTGGCGTCCCCGCTCTGCCTTTTATCCCTTTTGAGACGCTGCGCGGACGGGTGCGATCTCCATGTTTCGCCTCTATCTATCGCCCTGTCGCTCTAGGTCGGTGTTAGTACTGCAGTGTTTTAGGCTCACATCGGAGGGGGTTAACTTTCAGTTGCAACACACGGCCACGCGCACGAACGGCTGACGCGAACGCTCCGCGAAACGTTGCAAAAGCAGCGCGAGTTGCCTTGAACGCAGCCCGCTTGGAGTACTACAGTAACACTAACTACAGTCGCTTTCATTTTTTCAGCCCCTTCTCTCGTCTCGCGATAGAGCGGCGGAGTGGTTTGACGGGCAGTCGAGGTTGCAGCAGGCAGAGGGAGACGGTGGAAGGTAAAGCAGGGAGGCAGCATCATGGCGGACAGAGACAGTGGCAGTGACCACGGAGGGCCCACCGCAGGCCCCGGCACGCTGCCCCCGGGTGCGATGGGCGCCATGTCCCGGCTGCAGCACGACACCGAGGAGCTCGCCTCCAAGCGCGTTGACATCCAGAACAAGCGCTTCTACCTCGACGTGAAGCAGAATGTTAAAGGCCGCTTCCTAAAGATAGCCGAGGTCGGCGCTGGGGGAAACAAGAGCCGCCTCACTCTCTCCATGTCGGTCGCCGTGGAGTTCCGCGATTACCTCGGGGACTTTATCGAACATTACGCCCAGCTGGGCCCGACCAACCCGGACATAGTGCAGGATGAGCCCCGGCGGGCGCTCAAGAGCGAATTCCTGGTGCGGGAGAATCGGAAATATTACATGGATCTGAAAGAGAACCAGAGGGGGCGGTTCCTGAGGATCCGGCAGACCGTTAATCGGGGGCCCGGATTGGGAAGCGCGCAAGGCCAGACCATCGCTCTGCCGGCGCAGGGTCTCATCGAGTTCCGCGACGCTTTGGCCAAACTCATCGACGACTACGGCGTGGACGAGGAGCCGGCGGAGCTCCCGGAGGGCACCTCTCTCACGGTCGACAACAAGCGCTTCTTCTTCGACGTGGGCTCCAACAAGTACGGGGTCTTCATGCGGGTCAGCGAGGTGAAGCCCACGTACCGGAACTCCATCACGGTTCCGTGCAAAGTGTGGTCCAAATTCGGCAACACCTTCTGCAAGTACGCGGAGGAGATGAGGAAGATCCAGGAGAGGAGTAGAGAGAAGCGGGCCTCCGAGCTGCTACCGGAGGGCCCGCACGGCGGCGACGACGGCGACGACGACTGACGCGGACATTCGGACGAGGGAGCAGACGCGAGACGGCAGAGACGAGAAAAAAAAAAAAAAAAAAAAGAGAAGAAAACCGGGAGAAAACGAGACTCTCGACTGTAAAATAGAAAGAGAATTTCCAAGGGAATCACCCCACACACAACCTCCACAGACCTGGCAGCATCTCTGCTGCCTCCTCGCTCATTTTACTGGATGTCACCCCACTTACCACCATGTAACAGTAAGCCGCTGCTATCAAGGATCGAACTGTAAGATATCAACTGTTTCCTACTTGATTTAAATGACAATGAGCAGAGTGTTTATATCTCTTATCAAACGACAGATTTTGCACACATCAAAGCTATTTCGAAAAAGAAAAACGACAACAACAACAACAACAACAACAACGTGTAAATGTTTTCAAACTGGTCATATAACTAAGATTTAATTCCAAAAAAACAACACCAGAGGTCTAATATATGAAATGACAGTCTTCATGTAGAACGAATATTTGACATCAGCACAAAGAGAGTATATTATGGACTTTATGAAACCAAAATCCGATTCCAGATGTATAGTTTATTATAAAGGTACGCAGAATAAATATGAAAGCGCTCTAAAAGTGTATGAATTGCAGAATTGCAGCACTACAAGAAAAGAAGTTTGGCAAAGTAGGCTATAGTCTTTAATTTGACCTGAAGGTATAGTTGAAAGCATTTCATGCCATTATGGAAAGGTTGAGCCTCAAACTAACGGGATAAATCTATCCCTAAGCTACTATAATGAATATCAACCCTCTTGCACCATGTCCATATAAACCTAAATGAAAAGAAAAAAGTGCTAACTTAGATGTACTAATTATGATTTTGTGAATCAGCTGTAAAAAAAAAAAAAAACAACTTTATTAAGAGACCCACGTTTTCTGTGGGTTAAGTTTTTTCCTTTGTTACTTTGTTGTTGTTTTTTTCCTCTGGGGGGGACGGGGGATGCAAAAGGATGAGGTCCACTTGCGGGGAGCGCAAGGCGCGGAAACAAGACGAAAAAAATAAAAGACGCGTCAGTGCAGCGCGGCGAGGCAATGCATCCTCTCTGACGTCATTACGACCCGTGCCTTATACACTCCACTCGTTTACGTGTTCTCACGTGGATGGTCTGTGACCTCGACTGCTGTACGTTTTCATTTACGAGTGCAGTTATGTAGGCCCGAAATATATGCTCACCAGGGCTGTGGGATTCACACCCCTGCGGGGCACGGAGCACGGGTGGCAACAGAAAAAGTAAGCTCAAAGGCCGCTGGGAGCTTGGGAGCCAACAATGGTAGTGGGCAGAAACAGAGCGGGGCCCTTCAGAAATGTACACTTTGGAAACAGGGGTGGGCGGGTGGGTGGGGGGGGTTCTTAGTGCGTTCTGGCACCCTGGATCCCAGAATCCCTAGCTGCACCCCTGGCCTGGTGGCCTCTCACAGAGTATGAGATGTGTCTCCCTGGAACAGGAGAACGACCCAGGAAGTCCTGCCTGTGGCAGCACTGGGTGTCACCGTGGAGATTCATCTGGAGATGTTGCGCGTGGCTTTGCACACCATATGCACCATGATGTAAAAAAAAAACAAAACACATCAACGACAAAAGAAACTAAATCAGGAGCGGAGGCTATTCGTCAGAGCTGAGATGGATGCTGTTAAAGAGCCAGGCAGTCAGCCAGCCAGGCGGGCCAGCCGGCCGGTCCCATGCCGTCAGTCTGAGTGCAGTCCAGTGGATGTCGAGGCCTATCAGTGCAGGGCCCAGGCAGTATCTATCTCTTTATGGTGCTACAGCCCCCCGATTGCTCCTTGGGGGCCTCGCCGCTCAGAATATGTCACTTTTGCATTATTTTTATTCTGATGCTCTTTTTTTTTTCCTTCAAAGTTATTTTCTCCACATTGTGTTGTCCAAAACGTGTCAGGTTTCTCCCTCCCAGGCAGAGAGGAAGACACTGACCAGTGTAGGACATTTCATATTAGTGTGCAATAGTGTGTACGTGCCAATCGCGGCATTGTATCACATGTATAGACTATAAAAAGACGAAAAAATGTATAGGCTATGTGATCAGTAGATATTTGAAAGCATGACGATGAGGTTGATTATATTTCCGAAATGTGAAGTCTTTCTTCTCAAGCACTTGCTCAACGTGAAAAAACAAAGTCAGACTAGTAAGTGAGCTATTTTTCCTGTCACGTTCTGTAAACCAGTAGGCTGCCTTGTCCGTCTATCAGTGCACGTAGACTAGTTCAGGTGTTTAACGGCCCCTTATGGAGTCACCCCAGAGAAATACCCCTTCCCTCCTCGTTCCTCCCCTAACGCACACACACACACACACACACACACACACACACACATACGCAGTCTCTCCCTGTTGAGGCCTCTTGTTGCTTTCTGAGTGTTTGGGAGGCCTCTAAAGTATTTTGAATGGTGTCTAGGACTGTACAAGGTTTCCTGTCATTGGAAGCCAGGAAACTGTGCGTTTGGAGCCTGAGTGCGACCCCTCTCTCGCCCATCGCAGGGCAGGTGAATTTCGATTTGACTTTGGCTTGTCTGCAGTTTCACTTGAGCTTGGCGATAGGGATCGGCTGCAGTCCACCCAAGGGACAGACGGAGTTTGTTGTTGTTTTTACAATGAGGATCACAATCCTTCTTTCTGAAATGGGCAGACGCTGATCTCAGATCTGCTCCTCGTCCCCACTCGGGATTCAGAGTGTATAAAAAAAAAAAGGGCCCTGGCTCATTTTCCATGCAGCAAAGCTAGTCCAAATGTTCTCTGTCAGACACACAGTCCATTTTTTTCTTTTTGACCCAATCGACCTCTAGGCTTACACTGAAGTGCTAGTTAACCATCAATATGCTCCATGTGGTTAGTTCACCTATCAGCTTTATTTAAAGCAGGTGATATGACTGAGGCTGCTCACAGGCTGTCAGAGTGACGTGCCACCTACGTGTCATGAAGGGGAAACAGACTGCATGGATTGCAGCTTATGAGGCCTCAGCTGGAAAAGCTGCTAATGTAGTTACAGCCTGGGCCTGCCAGACATGTGGGATAGCTGAGGCTAGACTGAAACAGAATTCCCCAAAGCACACCTGGCCTGAAACGGTATCAGAAGTCCTGTTGAAACCTTGCTTTAAAAAGTTGATCAGCGTTTGATTGGGCGTGCCTGTGGCATCAGAGCCAAGAAAAATGTTCCAGAAAATCCCATCTGTTCCACGCAGGACGTTTTGGCCCAGGTTTGTCTCTGAGTGTTGCTGAAAGGCCTGATGAAGCCTGGCACTGCACTGTAGGAGCTTACCAGCAGCAGCCTACCACGACCTACTGACCCGGCTGTCAGACAGATCCAGGTAGGCTTTTCTCTCTGTTTTGGAGGAGGGCTGGAAATCTCTTTCTCCTCTTACAGAGATGACAATATTTCCTCACACTGCCCGGTGAATTATAAAAAGCCCATTTGTATTAAACCCACGTACAAGCCATCTATGACTATGTGCCCAGCAAAGCACATCTGTGGCCATTGAGTTCATCTTGAGTTCGACATGAGGCTGGACTCTTGTTTTGATACGGAACTTATTCCCCAAAGTGTTCTAGCTTTAACCTGATTGAATTTAGGCCTCTAGGAGGCTCATGCTACATGAAGACTGGAAATACAACACTTTCCTTCTCTTTTTCTCACTAATGGCCAACTATGAGGAGAGCCTGAACCTGCTCATAGAGTTCACTTTGTGAATGCCTCACTCTGTGAAACGCACACAGTTTCTTAAAGATTAAAGGAAGTTTTTGTCTTGTTACAGACTGTAATCGCCGGGTGCTACTGGGCCAGATATTAGTGCAGAATGGTCCTGTTGTGAAACATGACTCATCCATTTTGGGTCGTAGCTGTGTCTGACTTACGGGGAGGAGGCGGGGGGGGTGGGGGCATCGTAGCAATCCCTAATCATGATCTTATCCTGCCTTTTGTCTGTTGCTACTGCAGTGTTCATTTTGTCCAATTTGAGTTAAAATAGCTTGTTTTTCGTTGCTCAAACAACAGGTGACCAGACCATTCCTTACACATTTCACCTGATGGAAATAGAAGAAAAAAATCAATTGTAACTCCGAGGTTGCAGCAGTAGCTACCTGTTGCATGTGCTCAGATTGCTATGATGGCTCCAGCTTTAGGTGCTTCATCTGCTTGTTCCCGCTGTCTCGAATGGGGAGAGTCTTCATGTTTCTCACTGCTTTCAAACAGCCACATGTACACAAATTTTAACAGCAAACTTCCGCAATTGAGACGTGGGTGGTGGCTACCGGCCTCTGCCAAACTGTACAAGTACTGACTTCAAACAGACCGAACTTCCATAAGGTGTTCCAGACAACCAAAATCTGCTCTGCTCTTGGTTTCAGTGTTGTAGTCTTTCATTGGCCATTCAGAGTTCCTGGTTAATCACACAGCCAATCGCAGCCTCTGGTCAAAGCCAAGCACTATATGACTCATCACAAACCACAGACAGAGGAGCCCATTCAGCACGTCTTCTGTTTGCACACGCACCCAGCAGCAGGGTCCATCATGTTTGCAGACTGTATAGGCTACTGTTGTGTATAGTTATAAAGACGTTCTTTCAGCTGTTTGAAGATGTTGGGAAGTGGATCCTGGATTTTAAGGGGTGGGGTCAATGCACAATGAACATATCCCATGTCACCGTTTGGTCTAAATCCCTTTACCATCCCCATATGAGATAATATGTTGTATCTTTCAAAAATATTTTATCTGTGGCGTGTGTGTGCGTGTATATATATATATGGTTTGTTATATATGATGCTCCTCCTTTCAGAAAAATATAACATGTAAACAGGAAAAACATATTGCTGTTTATTTCCTTTGTATTTTATACTTACAGAAAGCATTGAATAAAAATGGATAAATACTTGCACTTTAGATATATTAAGAAAAATAAAAATCTGCATATTATTTTTGATAGGGATCTCACATTCAAAGAGTATAAATTACAGGCTTTGTGACTATTGCTGGACAGAGATGTGTTGCGTTCTACTTATTGAAGTATATTTTGTCTGTGTGTCAGAAGGTTTACTAAAGTAAATTGCATGATAAAGTAGTGCTACACCGATATTGTTCTTTTTTTTAGTTGGTAAAAATGTCTGAAAACTGTGATAACAACCCTCTTGTATCATGTTTAACCTCTCCTCAACCCTTCTACAATATTTCTTACTGAAATATGGCCTTTCCTGACTACATGACGATGGTGCTTACTTTGGCTTTGACATCAAGCTCATCCTATACATCTCAACATCATCATAACTCGCGTCCTTACACTTCATTACTTTCTGTTATGTACTCTCACTACCTTATTAAATTTC
Organism: Gadopsis marmoratus; assembly: GCA_036023855.1. NCBI lineage: Eukaryota > Metazoa > Chordata > Actinopteri > Centrarchiformes > Percichthyidae > Gadopsis > Gadopsis marmoratus. The sequence goes on from JAVQJF010120604.1 coordinate 26,925, forward strand.
CGTTGATGGCAACAAAAAAAGGTGTGCTGTTTTGTACATTGCTGTTTGTTTTAGTGTTGTGGGAGCCTTGTTGTCTGAAAAATGACTAATCGCGCAATAAAAAGTCATTCCACATGTCCCTGTCTCTGCACAACTGTCTCAACACTACAATCAGCCATTTTTAGCAGGGATGGGCTCAATATGGCAAATAAGGTGAAAAATAAAAGAAGAATATTAAAATATCCATCTGTTGACTGAATATTGCAAATGTTAAAATAGACATTGTTATCTTACATGTATGCACAGGTACTGTATTGATTATTATATTATTTTCAGGGTTTGTGCAGCTGTACAAGAGTAAAAGCACTTTCAGGGTACCTACGCCAAAAATGTCCAGACTCTCAAAGCCTTTGATTTGTCACTAGAAACGCCAGGAAACAAACAAATATGATGACGGTATCATTTCATTTGAAATATTAAAAGAGTTTTGGTTCACATGAGTGATTGTGTCGATGATCAAACACCAGATTGTGTTGAAAATCAAGGAGTATATTCGAAATCAGGTATATTCCTAACCTTGAAAACACAACAGTTATTTCCCAAACGACTTTGTTGGAACCCTGTGTATTATCTGTTATAAAGAGCATGTATGAATGGGAAGGTAATTGAGTTTATTTCATTCATAACTGCTAACGAACCCGTTATCATTCCAATCTTTAAGAGGAATTATCTTCCTGCCTGATGCCCTTGGAAAGCTTCTTTACATATTAACAGATATGAAAATGCACAAGCGCAATAGGAGGGTAACAACAGTGGATGGATACAAAGATCTGATATTAAGCAGCAGACATCTGCTTCTGACTTCCATGTGGAAATCAAAGGTAGCGTGCCAGATTGTTGCCACAGCAGGAAAGAGGACACGCTGGTGACAGAGCAGTATTAACTGTCAGCGGCCAGGTGAGGATTCACCCTGCCGTAGGCAACAGGTCAGTGCACCAAAAGCAATAAAACCGACGGCACCTCACATTCACTTCTCGGCTGCTGTGAACCAAACGCTACGACCAGCAGATGTGGTGGAGAAGCCGGGAAGCTGTGGGAAGGTGATCCATAGCTTAAGTGAAATTTAAACCATGAAACCATTTGAGTTTATATTTTTAACTAGAGCCTGCTCAATAATAACTGATTTAAATGGCACTGGCAATAGCTTAGTCAGCTTAGTTAGCTTATAGTCCTATACAGCAGCATGGAAGCCATATTTTAAAGTTCTCGGAAGGCACCTATTTCATGTGAAAAATATGGTCCTTGCTTCTTGGACTTGTGTGGCCTTTTATGTCGTTTTTCTTTTTGCAGTCGTCTGCGCTATATCAATCTAATGCAGTTACTAAGCAGAACTGAATGTCAAATTAGATTTTAAGTACATTTGGGGTTTATCTGTTTGGACTCTGTTGTAAACTAGCTGGGGGTTATTTTAAAAGCTTAAGGAGCAGAAACGGTCCTCCCGCTCGCCGTAAACACAGTGGTAGCTGCACAAAAAAATGTCTTCGGCACGAGCCATGCTGCTGAAGGCAAAACGCATTGAACGATGGTCGCTACATAATGTGCTGATCATTTTATACTACTAGCAAACAGGCAAACTAGCTTACACTTTATTTTGGTATACTATGGAAACACATGCTGGTGGGTGAAGACGTTTTGTGGATAAGACACACTGAATAAAACAAGCTAGGCAGTTGCAACTTATTGGGTATCATAGGGAACTAAAAATACAATAGCTAAAGCAATAAAACCAATTACATTTAAAAATATTATGTCAAAGAGGATTAGCATTCACCACATGATGCAGCTGTTTTTGGTGATTTCCATACTGAATAATGCCTCTGGAAAAGAAATTAATTGCAACTGGTCTAAATGACACTTTTCTTTGTCGCAGTAGCTTACTGGAACATTTCAATAGAACAGAGCCATCCTTAATGTTATTAGCAGCACCCCTGCTTTCCCTAAAAGTCCCTAAAAAATGTCTGCTGTTCCTGAACGGGCACCCCGTGGCAGAGTTAAGGGTCCCAACGTTGTCCTGCTCTATTTTTGAGGACCAGAAAGTTTACTCAAGCTAAATTTGCCAAACTCCTCAGCTCGTCCTTCCTTATCTGTGAGTGTGAAACATATCGGTTTAAAAGTAAAAGAATATAATATAGTATCATTCTCACCTTTCTGTTCATTCTGTGGCTCAGTTTCAGGAGCGCAGACAATTTTCTCGGGCTGTTAGCATCTTTTACACCTTTTTGAGCTCGTCTAATTCAAACATGACATTCGCTGGCTGCGTGGCGTTACAGCTTCTTGTTTTCCAGAAAAACAAAGTCTTAATATGCCAATATCGCAGGATGCTCAGTTTTTATTCAGTAATTTGTTTTTTATTTTCCTATGCTCTTTCCTCACAGAAACACACGCAGGTAGATATATTGCCGTCATCGTTTTCTTACTATGGTGAGGCACCAAATTATGTTAAAAGGACCACTTCACTGTACTTCCAGATTGCAGAATTTTTTATGTCCCCAAGACAAATTACTGCATATTTTGTGCAAAACGTGGACCAAAGCTGATTCCAAGAATGCTCATTATTGAACCTCCTCTACCATAAATCACAATAAAATATTGTGAATAACATCAGGGTGGGCAGTACACTAAAAAGCTTTTAATAAATTAATGATTTCACCAAATATATATAAATTATTTGCAGGGAAGGGATTGATAAAGGAAAATATTTGTTCAAACGTGGACAAATCATATTGATACAAATCCTTTTCTAATGAAGAATAATATTATGGCCTGAGATATACCGATATGCTGACAGCTGAACAAGACATCCATTTGATGAACGTTAAACTATGTACAGCATATTTTAAAACGACCATCAATTACCAAAAAGGCTCGGCAGTGTCCATCGTGGTATTATGCTAAAACTTCTTAGCCAGATCCAAAGATGTATGTAGCCTGAGAACAGTCGACTCAATTAGCTTCAACAAAAAACAAACCGTTTTGTGTCCAACGTGTAATTGTAGATCAGTTCTTTCGGTGAAATCACCTCACAAATAACCATGTCTACTTGACATGACATGAGCTTCCAAATGTAATCAGCGTTTCTCAGCTGCGGTAGCCGAGCATCTCCAACATGTCTGCTGATGCCAGAGCATCACTGCAAGACACCTGAGGGAAAAGATTTAAGTGGCGCCTTTTAAGTTTGGATTTGATGCATTAAAAGAAAACGGGGAGATGATACAACACTGTGTTGCACTGCACTTCACTGGAAGCTGCTCCACGCATTGTTTTGTAAAAGATATGAGAATTCATACCACCGTGGATGTGTCTGGTGTTCTACTACACCATGCAGAGTTTTAAAAGGCGTTATGGTGCACATACTGTTTTGTTGTGTGAAGTTAATGTAGTTTGTAGTTTACAAGGATTACTCGGTCCAGGATGGCTACATAGTCTATGCTCTTATAAAGTGACAGTTTATTGTACTTGAACGCTTACAGCTTTCGCCTAGTTAACAGCTGTTTTATACTGGATTCGACAAATGCACTAACTTTCAAATTAACTGCAGGCTCAACATAACAAGGACTCTCCTCCAAAAATGTGCATTTAACCATGATGGAAATGTTAAAAAAAAGGAAGTTCACATTATTACACAAAGTCATTTCAAGGTTGTCGATTAGCAAATTGCTTTAAACCTTTTGCTAGCACAGAGTTGACAGTCTTTATAAAAGGAAAACCACAATCATCTGTATAAAAGCTTACTTTATGAAGCACAGACTAAATATTCAGTAAATATGTCCTTTACATAGTATGAGCATCCTGTCAAAAAACTTCAGCTATACAAACAAAAAGACAGATCCAATGCTGACATCAAAGTGCCGAAGTTGTCATTTTTTAAATAAAACATAACAATCAACAAATGTTTGTTTTTTTTCACAATCCTATATTACAGCACAGGCCTACCCTAGAACATTGGGAAACAATGGTTAGCACAACAGCCAAAAGTGACTATAAGGGAAAGTCTCCCTGTAAGAAAGCTTTATAAAATGGTACTTCCTCTCTGAAAACTCGGCTCCACTTCAGCATTTTGGTCTGTACAAGGATCCACTTCCAGGATTCCAGCTGTGATTCCAGGTGTCCAGACTAGTCCCAAAAGGATCTCAGATCCCATCAGTCGCTATTGATGTGATACAAGAAGCAACAGAAGCGCTGTGCCCAGAACCAAAGATACAATTGTTCATACTGTCGATATCCACAGCTCTGGTTATGCCAACATGCTTCTGGGGCACTAAGCTCACTGATCTACAGTTGTGTCATACGCAAATTATGTAGAAAGAGTTGTGTGTGTGTGTGTGTGTGTGTGTGTGTTGGGGTGGGTTGGGTTGGGATCAATTAAGGTTCTCACAAACAGTGGTACCACCACTCCTCGCCCCCTCCCGCCACATCCTCAGAACATTACACAAGTCCTCCTTCCATGAGAAACAGGCTTAATATGTTGTGTTGCTCTGTTTGGATAAATGTGTGCTGGGTGTCTGTTTTGCCTGTTCTTGGCTGACTGAGACGGCCTTACTTAGAAAACCAAGCCAGCCTCTTCTTCCTAGAAAACAAGTCTATTCTCCTCCTCCTTACCCACATGGAGGATGTTTTGATGGCTACTCTGCTGGTGGAGTTGTTTTGCTGCTGTTCCGCTCTCCATTCCAGTAAGCTGACATGTTTCTTGACTTTAGCACGTTAAGCTGGAGCAGTCCTGCTGCTACATTCTCCAATCAGCCAGTCTTTCTCCAAAACACCATCATCTGCTAGGAAAGATGGAAGTGGAAAGAATACACCAAATACTAGTAAAGGACCCAATAAAGACCAAACAAGCTATGACGTGATAAATTGGAACATAGATTGGTTAGATTTCATGTTTTAAGAGGTAAAGGTACATATTTTCACACAAGGATGGTGGTTGTCCTTTGTGCTGAAGATGGTTTTGAGAGATCCATGCCCGGCTGCGATGGCCGTCTTGTTCATCAGAAGGCCCTCGGATTGTTTCTCACCAAACATGCTCCATGAATTCTTCATACATAAACATGACCCTGCTATATTTATGTCTTCCTGTTGCCTACAGCTTCAACATCTCAACTGGAACCGCTTAAAAAGAGCATGCCAATGCACACACACACATACACCAGCTGACCCAGTCATATGGTATGCCACTCACCCACCACTTCCTGTTCTGCCCTTTATTTCGATCCTCAGAAACCTCACACCCAACCACATAGTTACATGCCAGCTCTATCAGCTCAGTGCACTTGGCCGTGATACAAGAAGAGTCGTTAGTGAGGATAAAAAGTGGGACAAAACATGGCACCGTACTTTCATTCAGTCACATGCCATTATCCTCTTCCGTTCAGATCTGGGTTGTAAGAAAAACAAACAGAATATCTGAGTACATGTCAGTATTTGGGGTAGCGGCAGCTTAAAAAAATCTCAGAGACAGACTTGTGATCTCACTGACAAGTGACTGACTAACACTCTCCAAATCCCTCAACAACTAGTGTCAAGGTGCCCTTGAGTAAGGCACTCACCTCCAGTCCCTTTGGTGGAGCAGCTTAGTGAACGCTTAAAACCACGGTTGTCCCACACGGCAGCTCTTTGACAATCACAAATGTATGTAACTGTGTGAATGTCAAGAAGAAAGCTGCTGACACAGAGCAAGCATGCTCAGTGTAAACCCTCCCTGGGCTGAATATTTTGGAGAATAAATAAATAAATATGCTATACATGGCAGGGACTTGATCCTTCTGAGAAGTTCTTTCGAAAGATTTTGTATCTCTGGGACAGATATGTTTGTATCTTCACACTCCACCCATACTGTATAGGTCCATACACACGGTGTGTAAACATGAGCGGGGGGGAAAAAAAGCCAAAATGCTACAGTAGTACCATCTTCATCTGAATCATTGCCTGATCCCTGGACTGCAGGACGGGGACAGGACAGAGAGGACAAAGGCAAACCAGTCTGTGTCCTCTATCCGGCCTTTAAATATTACATTATAAATTACTCAAAGTTCTGCTCAAAACTAACAACACATTCCAACTAAAGACACCTTCTGAGTTTCATTTCAAAATAATACTGATAATGTTGTTATAAATAGTGATCACAGTTATGATCATTTAAATGTGCAATAATAAAAGCTCAAAGAACTGAGGTTTGGCAGGGTCACTTGTTGGGTTTCAAGCTCTTCATCTTCTTCATCTATTGCTCAAGGACAGAAACTTATCACCAGGGTTGATAAATTCTGGGAAGGATAGTGACAGTCATTTCTCCTGTTGCTGCCAGGAGGAACGAAGGAGCCCAAAACACAAACTACCAAACAAAAAAGCCCAGTAAGAAGTCGGAGGATTAAGCTAGATTGGCTCAGAGGGATGATGGTTTGTGGGCTGTGGTCTCTGGTCCTCCTTCCTCCCCTCAGCTCCTCTGTCCCGGGGCGGTGCATCCAGCGGCCCTGCCGTTCAGCCCGCCGTGAGCCTGACTGATGGACGGAGAGGACTGCGTCTTGCGGAGGAGGCACTCGCGGCCACCCAGGCCACCCTCCATGATCAGGCCACCCATCACGCTGGCCTCAATCTTCTCTAGGTCGTCCGTCTCTGCGCGGATTTTGGCATGCAGGAGGCTGATGTAGGTCTCATACCGAGTCTTCTGCTCAGAGAGAGGGGAGGAGGAGAGGGAAAGTGAAACCAAAAGAAACAAGATAACTGGCTTTATTATTATGCTAACTTGAAAATGTATTTTGAATTTGGACAGAGGTTCTGTTTGATATTTTGATTGAGACATTAATATAAGGACTGACTGCTCCATTTATTTTTCAATTCACATGATTTAAATTTTCTAAAGTAAACTGATGACGATTGAGTTATAATGAGATTTTATGTGTGCTAACTGAACGTCTTCCTTGCTACTAATAAATTACAGACTATGCAATGGATATGAAGAGAAAACAGCAATGATTTTTGGTCCCGTAAAAATCAAACATAAAACCAGAGAAATTAACTGAAGCTGTATAGAGCCTGTACCTCGTACGTGAGGTAGTGCTCTTTGAGCCGGTACTCCTCCCACTCGCGGCTTTTGGGGTCGGCTGAGGGTAGGTTTTTCCGGTGCTCCTCCAGCTCCAGGCTCATCTGCTTCAGCTTGCTCTCATGACTCAGCAGCTGATCCTCCTGCACCAATCACAGCCCAGAAAAAAACCAGAAGACCCCCAAAAACAGCCAATCAGATGCAAGCGGACACAAATAGAATATGCAAAAATGTCCGACCCTGTACAGAGATTTTTAATGTAGAAGGATTGTGCACGCTGCTGCGATAAACTGTACATTATATACAATGCACAAGCTCAATAACAACTAGATACTCATTGTAGCTCTGACAATAATATATTATGCTTCTAGAGAAAAATATAAGCCAGTAGAGTGTGATAGCTGCTCTTGTACCTATTGCATGTCATCATCTGTGTGCGTGCATGTGTGTGTACCTGGTTCAGCCTGGTGGATGAGGACGGCAGGATGGGCCGACAGAATTTCTTCATGGAACCGATGGCGGCGGGGAAAGCCGGAGCAGAGAACAATGCTGCCACCAGGTTTATCCGGAAGATCCAAGACATCATCTCCTCCTCACTACTGCAGAGAGAGAAAGAGAGAGAGAGTAGAGTTAGTGAGGGTTTTGCCACATTGACACAGATTCTTCTGTAGAAATACGGACTGGCTGCAGAAAGTGACAGGAAAATAGACAATTTTTCCAACACATGGACTGTAATTCAAATGATGTGAACTAGTCAATATTATTTTGACATTGTTTGCCTAAATAGTTTAGACTTAAATTACATATTTTAAATTGAATTAGGTCTTGGAGAAACTGGGATTTGTTACGATTTAATTAATGATTGTTGCCTGCTCACAGCAGCAGCACTCCAGACTGAGTTTATCACCTGTGACCGTCAAACTCTGCAAACACACAAGAGGAGGCTGTACGGCCATCGAGAGGACGCAAGTTTGATTATATCAAAGTGACACAAAAAGAAGAAAGAATAAAAGACAAGGATGAATCCCACTGTGTGAGAATTAAAATGATAGCCGTATCATTTATCACAAATCATTATGATAAATTATTATTATGCTTTATAAACTCTGCTATGGTAGCGGTGCTACATAGGAATGGCTCATCATTGTCACTGTCCATTCGTCCTTTTTCTGCACCAGTTTATCCTCTTCAGGAATGTTACAAGACCGTGTGAATCAAAATGTTTCATGATGTGTGAGCGATGGCATAAACTGAAAACATGCGAAAACATTTCAAAGCATATATGAATAAAAATATATTTCCTGTACACTCTAAACATCTCAAATTCATCCTGGGTGACTCACGGGGCCTGCAGCAGAAACACTCTCCAGTCTGAGGTTTTGAGCTTCAGTACGTTGGCTTTCTTGCTGTAGTCAGTGGCACGAGTGGCTAAAGCGTGGTGGATCCGCACTGCGTTCTTCAGGTCCACCTCTGAAATGTCGGCGTCAGGCTTGTACTCATCCTGGGTGAGCAACATAAAAAACAACAGGCAAACAGTTATTGCAGGTCTTGTTATTGCCTGTAAATGTTTCAGTCCATTTTGGCAATTTGTCGCTTAGAGCAGAGAATAGAAGCGATGCTTATACTTGCTGTGTATCTGTGGTATACAAATATGTTTCACATATATCCATACTAACACCATTAAGTTAAAACAGTTCTTGTGACAGAAACAGAAGCTCATTTAAATCATTCACAATCTTACAGTACAGACTTTCTACCAGGAGGGGGAGACAAACATGCAGTAAAGCAGCCATGCCTGGTTCATCACTTAGTGCTCTCTCTAGCTCACTCCCTCTCTCTCACACACACACACACACACACACAGCAGAGCAGCTAGCAGAAACCACCGCTGTCATTGCGGTGGTGGATGTGTGTTTCTATGGTAACGGAGCAGATGACAAGATGCAGTACCTTCTGGAGATACAAGATCATCCCCTTCAGAACCGCATAGAACTTCTTCCAACCACGGCGACCCCTCGGGGCTGAAAGAGATACAAGTGAAGGAGGAAAAACTTTTGTGTCACATGTTTTACAATGACTTATTAGGAATTGGGTATTTTCAGTCAAACATGTGTGTGTGTGTGTGTGTGTGTGTGTGTGTGTATACAATCACTCACTGCGTTTGCCGTCCATGTCAGCGTGGCTCTTGCGGGTCAGCACTCCATGTTTGTAGGTGACGGCATTTAAGAGAATGGGAATGGCGATGAAAGGGTTAGTGCCATCCGTTACCCTGGCAACACGCTTACTCCCGCCCTCACATTGCTCTTCCACCAGCTCTGACAGACTCTTCCTCAGCTCCTCCTCCTCACTGTACACATAAGTACCCATTCAGATAAACCTGAGTAACACATATGTGTACTTACTTCTAAAAAAACCAGCTTTTCATGAATGCATAACGCATACTCACACTGCCCACTCAAGCTTCTCATTCTTGATTGAGTTATACAAGATCTGTGTGGTTAAAGCAATGTAAAGACATATTTCAATTCTGGGGCTGAGAAAAAAAAAGATCAAGCAGACTGTGATTCTGTGGTAGCTTTTCTCTCTCAGGAGGCGATCTGTACCTTTAATAGGTCTTTAGGGAAGTCTTCGCCATTATTGAGGCCATCTAGATTACTGATAAACTGCTGGCAAGACATCTTCTTCCCAATGTTCTGAGGAGACGAGAACAAACAAAAACAAAACAATCGTATCACCTTGCTAAAATATTAATGATTGATTTATTTTCTTTGTGAGTGGAGCCAAACCAGTCAGTCTTTGGCTCAGTTCAGTATCCACACTCACTTTTATCTGCTACAACCTTAATGCAGTTTTGCAAACGTCCACTGGGCGGCAGTGTTATGCTGCTGGTTCTGCTGGTAGTAGTGATGAGTGGGGTTCCACTTCTATTAGAGCTTCTGTAGTATCAGCTTAGAATACCTTTCCTAGTGTTTTATCCTCTAATTATGATGCATCGTCAGAGGATGAAAACATAGGGAGGTGTTTTTGTATTACTGCCCCCTTTTTGGCTGAATCAAGCCTGTAACCTGACACAGACTGTGGAACTATTTAAATTTGAACTCTAATTTAGATATTAGAGTACAAAAAGGACAAAAAGACGCAGATCAGCTGCTAATACCACTTATTTCAGGTAGAATAAATATCAACCAAAATCAGTTATTGAATACTTAAGCATCCAAATATTTTTGTGTCACTGAACAATGATTAAAAAAATATAGCAATGCGTGGGCATGCTTTAATATAAGCCTAATTTTAAAATGATGACTTAAATTCTATTGTTAGCTGACAGGAAGCTGCGTGGATGACAAGGAGGACAGTGTTAGTACTATAATTATACTTACCACCTGCAGGGGCAGAGAGATACCAGGGGGCCAGATTTGGTTAGCAGGGGGAAGGATTTGTAAGGGACAAAAAGGACATTGAAAAGAGAGAAAGGATATGAGTTAGAGGAGGGATATTCACTAAAAGTACTATAAGCAGGGACTGAGTCAAGTTGAGCTGGAGGCTCGAGGAAAAGCAGAGCACAGGACCTATGGTACTGATCGTGTTATGCTGCCCAGACCACGGTGCTCCAGTTTAAGACTGAGCAGATGAGACTATTCGAGGAGAGGAGAGACAGAAACAGGTCAGAAAGTAGGCCGTGGAGGAGAGGGAAAGAGAAAGAGAGAGGAAAGGGAGGACAGATAGACATGGGAAACAGATAGAAAAGGAGAGGTGAACGGAGACACGCCATTGTTGACAAAGGATTTGCAGGAAGATTAGAGGAGTGGGAATCCCGCAGTACATACATGTCCATGTAGATCGGTGTTGAGCAGCATAAGGGCGCAGGTTAATGTGTGGGCTCCATCTGCAACAGCAGAATACACAAGGCCGAGGTCAGCTAAATATCACACCACTCCTCTACACACAGGTGTGTGGGTACACCTACATTCACATGACTGCAATGCTATATATTCACTTACATGCAGACACAAATCAAGCACACATATGCAGAGCTGCATGAATGGACTGCATACTAAACAATAACTTCTGTATCTGATCTGAATTGATTCCGTATTTACAATTGTGACGGCCATATTTGAAGGTGTCCGCAAGTAGCACCAACTTTAACGCTGCGGAGTAAATATGCCGAGTGTCTGATAAGCTGGGATCGAAACGGAAAACTGTAACAGTAATACACATCATAATCATAACATCGTATCCCCTTACCATCATTGCCATCGTCACCACCGGCGTGGCTCTGACCTTCAGAGGTGGGTGTCTGCGGGTTGCATTGGCAGAAGCGCCTGGAGAAATGTACCAGGACCCTCTCTCTCTCCTGCGTCTCTCCCATCAGTGGGAAGGCCTTTAAGAAGTTCCTGTCACACACAGACGACGCCGCGAGGTCAACAGGCGGTCAAACGTTCCCCAGTAATGCATCTCAGGAAAATATAGGATTTAATCACTTCTGGCAGTAAATTGAATTTGCGGAGGAACGCAGCTGACAAAAAACTCTAACGCTCAGTATATTGTCATGTGTCTATGCGTGTATCACCTTGTGTTGAGACTTGGTTGCACTTTTGAACTGCAAGTAAATGGATTTGATTTTGTAACTAATACAGAATCATCAGGTTTAATATAGGCTGCAGTCCCACTTTCACACTGTACATTTTGAGGTGAATCATTAATGCAGAGTTGAAACAAGTAGTTGACAGGAAAATAATCTGCAACTATTTAGATAATCAATTTATCATTTCAGTCATTTTTTCAAGAGGAAGCGCCAAATATTTGCTGGATCCAGTTTCTCATTTGTGAGAGTTTGCTGTTTTTGTTATATATCATTGTAAATTGAATATTTGGGGGGGGAGTGACCTTTCTTCACTATTTATTTTTTTATTTCACAGACTAAACAACAAATCTATTAATAAAAAAAAATTCTTCAGATTAATCGATAATTAAAATAATCGTTTGTGGCAGAACTACATTAATTCTCCTTCTCCTACTTTTAATAATATGATTCAGAAAAGAACACTGACTGAAAGAATTTCTATGCAGTCAGATTAATGCAGGCACCTACAGTAACCTTCATTAAACCCTTTAGACGTAAACATTATGATGAGACGTCATCAAGAATAATTAATTTCTACCAGACATTATGGCTGACTACAGTGTGAAGAGCTGATGAAAAAAATGACAGGAGTCAAGATCCAAACATTACATAATAATAATAATGATATTAAATATAACACCCAAATGAATGCAGGACTTTTAATATGTTACATATAAGAACAGTATGCTACTCTGGCCCAGTCTGAAGTGCATTAGGCCTTTTAACTGAACACAGTGGGCTGAAGGCAGCAGATTCAGACAGCAACATGTCAGGTACAAGGCACTGATGTTCTCCGCAGCTGTCAGCTACACTGGCTAACTGCACTCAACACGACAGCTTGACTAGCACAAAGCTAATGCCCTGTGACGACGGGAAGTGAAGGATACACATATGCATGCGTGTGTATGGATGTCTACGTCACACACTCCTCACTTCCAACTGCTGACTGGGCATTACCTCAGGGCTCGATCCAGCGACAGGCCGGAGAAATCAAAGAAACTTAGGTACTCGGATGCCACCAACTGGCTGAACTCGTTGCTGCAGGGAGACAGAAAGAGACCGTCAGCACATGAAACGTGGCACTGAAGGCGTATGAATGTGTTATATAAATGTTTTCTTGACACCACTGTATTAGAGAATGCTCTTCTTGTAATGCTTTGAGACTAAAGTAAGCTTGTGCAGATGGATTTGATTATGCGTTTATGAATCAATCGGGTATTCTTACATGTGCATCGGTGTCTGTCTATAAATGTGTGCATGTTCAAATACTGAACATATGTAACTATAGAAACATGTTTGTGGTGATTCATCAGTCTGACAGTCATCATGTATGTGCATGTGTCACTGTGTGTGCGTGCGCGCTCACTTCTTGCCCAGGTGTCTGGCCACATCACAGCGTTTGAAGCCCTCGAGGTGATAGAGGCGCTTGGCCAGCCTCTTGGCGGCCTCACAGTCGGCACGGCAGCCATTGGCCAGAGTGTCGGTGCTGCCGCGCTCCAAACGCTCCAGACTGCCCAACTCGCACTCCTCTGAGTCAGACAGCACGTCTGTGAGGTTGGCATCGCTGGAGGAGAGGAGAACATACGCACAAACACACACAAGCAGGTGCCTAGGTTAATGAATGGAACACATGTCCGTCATTACTCGCCCACTCACGTCAAACTAGACAGAGGAAACGGAACTGCTGAGCATAAAACTCAATTACACAAACATATGTCCACATACACAAACAAAAGGGAAAGGAGGTTTAAATGACTTGTTATGACCCAATTTCACCGTCACTTAATTTCCTACTTTAATGCAGTAAATCTAAAGACTGATTATAATGTTAAAGCGGCTTTCACCTGCTGCCAACATTTTCCAAAAGGCTCCACTAATCCCAGACTGTTAACCTCTAGCACAATTTGAATTAAAGCGCTGCAAAATAAAATGTAAAACATCAATTCTGCCTTTCTGTTGCCCCATTCCAGTCAAATGTAGCCTGGAATTTAGAAAAGTGAGCGTTTCATTTTTAAAAAAAGGTCCATATAGAGAACAAGCAATGCTCTCTCTGGATTTAGCAACTCCCATCAACTAGCCCCGGAGCAAAACATGCTCACTGTCTATCACTAGGCCGTCTTTCCCGGCTGTGAATGGTTGTGTCTGTGTGACTATGAGCAGGGCGTTTCTGCAAGTATCTCAATCTCCTCTGCAGGAGCAGTTAAGGTTAAGAAGAAAATGAAATGGGCTGCCAAACGGCTGAAGTCACGAGAGTGAGCACGCAGCTTTAAGTAATGACTTGCAAAGTCTGCATGAATGACAGATGAACACAACGTACTCCGTTTGAAGTGATAATCCCTCGCTCTGACGTTGTCATACAGTGTTGTCTCAAACTGAAATGCATTGAAAGGTTGTTTAAATATACTGAATTGTATTCGCTTGGTGCTGACACCAGAGTCACTTGCAATGTTATTGAATGAAAATAATGATTGTAGAACAGCTTACTGAACTAAAACAAAAATGCTGCTTGAAGATTTAGCGCTAAGAAATACTACAAGCCCATCGCTGCAGACGACAATGCAGTGTCTTGCTGAAGGACAGTTTGATGAACTATCTAAATCAGGCCAAGGCCTCACGCTCAGTAGAAGTGTTTAAGTGTCACCAAGAGAATCAGTGCAGAGTATTAATTAGTACTCTACTTATTTATTTATGACTAACTGAGGTAGCTTTGATTAAGATATTAAGCTGTGTCCACTGAATGTACTGCATTGCACTGTATACTTTGCTACCTACTGCTCCATCAGTAGGAAGATAATTAGCCTTTTTATTGTACATTTATTGTTCAGTCAGTGCTGACGGTTTGGTTTTGATTACAAGTTAAAACAGCATGTTGTGACTTCTGCTACTTCCCTCACTTGTGAAGTAAACACCTTTTTCAGGCTTCACTGACATTGTCTGATCAGAGTGCAGCCGTCTTCGCATCTTTTTCAGTGTCCATAATGCACTCATCCCACCCAGCGCCTGCAGACCAAACATCTAACGTTCAAGCAAATGTAGCACAACATTTGACAACATCCATACTGAAAGGAACAAACATATATGCACTCTATTGCTCTATTGTGAACACAGTTTTATTCCTTAAGAAAGACTGCACACATTCACCTCCATCTGTCTAAATGCCATTTCCCCATTTCCTGTCTGTGTGTGCGTCTGCGTGGCACCACCAGCATTCTCGCCAGATGATTCAGATGTCGTTTGCATAATCTGATCACCAATTACATTACCCTCACAAATTCAATACATTACGCGGTGTTGTCAAAAGGGATTGGCTAGTTACCATGGATGCGGCGGAAGCAAAGTCTCCTGTACCAGAAGAAGACGTAAAGGGAACGTAGACTACCTTAAGGCTGACAATCACAATTTCACCATGTTGCATTGTGTGGCACAAACGGGCATCAGGAAAAAACAGACTGATACAAAAGACTGACAAATAAACAAAAACACACACACAACAACCAGTTTCCATATGCAGGAGGCAGTCCTCTGCCTTCATATGCTGAATGTTGACTACACCCCACCAGCTGACCTCTACGAAGGGTCCTAATTCCCTGCTACAGGCAATGTTACACTGTCATGTCTTGGCTGATACATTAGGTTCTTAGACTTACTCTTCATTTGGCCCCCACAAGGAGCTATTGCCCCCATCAACACAGTTCCCAGGGTGACAAGGACACATAAATCCTCCACCATGATGGGGCGGGTCATGCAAACTCCTCCACCTTATCATGGCAGAGCATCGCTGCCAAGAATGACAAGAAGATTGCAGATATTGTCGGGTGAAAGCAGTTTAATTTGCAGGGTGCCTGGGCTCATCCATAGGGACAGGGTGGGGAGTTTGTATATCCGGGAGCAGTAAAACCACTGCTCTTTGGTGTGGAGAAGGAGCCAGTTGAGGTAGTTTGGGAATCTGATTAAAATGCTTCCTGTACGGCTCCCTCTGGAGGTATTCTGGGCATGTCCAACAGGGAGGAGACCAAGCCGGCTTAATGGATTACATATCTCACCTAACCTGGGAGAGTCGCAGGAACCATCTCTGGGACCCAGAAAAGTGGTTGAAATGGAAAAATGGGTGGATGGAAATTGCACAGATGCCTGCACACACTTTAAGTCATAAACACACACACACACACATATGAACTCGCACAAAATAAAATGAAACTGTGGTAATCCATCAAAACAATATCGAGCCTGGTTTTTGCAGTGAAATTGCTTCACTTGTATAACCATATTTACTCACTAGGCCTCATAAATCATTCAACCCTCATGTCAGTCATGGGGGGGAAATGATGCCGGGGCCCCCCCCCAATTCAATGCTGACTGGAAATAATAGAACCAACAAGCACACACACACTCACACACACACATGAGAGAGACACACAATATGAATATGTGTCAGATATCTAGAGCAGGGATATTGTGCCAACATACTTGGTGTTACTGGGGGCCAAGTGGCACACAGTAAACCTATTTGTCTATCTAAAAGGCACAATTCTGTATCCCCAGGCCACACATATTCCCTCACTGTGACCGCCACTCAGTCTGTGTGTGAGTGTGTGAGTGTGTCAGAGATAGAGAGCGTGATGGTGCATGCCAGTGACTCATATGCTAATCTCTTTGGCTGCGTACTGCCCGTACCCACACCTACAAGGTGTGTCTGCATGTGAGGTGTGCGTGTGTGGGTGTGAGTGAGGGTCTAAGCGGGATCTTCCGTCAGGGAAATCAACCATTATGGGATTGACCGTATTCTGAAAGTTCTTTCTTTCTCATACACCTTGATCAAGTGGTGGCTGAGATTGACAACGTACTATAGAAACACTCCTGAAAGTAAAGTACAAGCAACAAAGTCACCTCCAGCTGGGGAAACAGACACAAAGTTACACACACATTTTGTTTCTCACTGTTGTGTCATCAACTAAGGCGGTGAGTCGGCTCATATTGTCGCAGTTCAATCAGTCTTCGGTCATGAAAATAACAGTTTAAAGCAATTCATCCTTCAAGGTGGCTATCTACAAATCCTTATTTAATACCTCAAAAAGCTGAAAGAACAATACGTCAATTGATTAGTCGCTGGATAAAGATTTATCAGCCATAACTTTGATAATTGATTGATAATTTCAGTCATTAATTAAATAACAACGGTTCCAGCTTAAGGATTTTTCCTGCTTTTCTCCTTTATTTTATTATTTGTCTTAAAGATATGAATTGCAAACTGCATAGCTTTGGGTTTTGGACTGTTGGTTGGACATTACAAGCAATATGAAGACACCACCATGAGCTCTGGGAACATGTGACCAGTATTTGTAACTATTGTATGACATGTTATCAACTAAACAATGGCTTGATTAATCCAAAAAGAAAAAAAGGGATCTTTTGATAATGAAACTTCATTGTTCGTCGAAGCCCTAACATCACACTTTACTGTACCTAGTGATGGTTTACTTGTGAAATATGACAATATGATCTTGATCTACTGCATGCCATTTGAAATGATCCTGTCCTGATAAAGGTGGAATGGAAATGTGTGGAAGAAATGTCTCTAAATCCACAAGCCTGCACTAAATAACCCTATAGAAATACACCACCACAGGAGACAACAATACCGTTTAAGTCACTTCTGTTCCAATTGTGGTATTATAGACACGTCTCTGTAGACATATTACAGAAGTACTCCAATGATGTGTCGTCAGATTAAGGTTACAGTACAACTGCCTCACTATTTCCATTATGCCACGCAGCATAATGTTCACGTTCCCACCCAGTTGGACGTGCAAGAACCAACACAATCCCTGGCCTGTACACGTATTAAACTTACAGGAGCTGCAGCAAAAGGTCGAAGTGAACATCATATTCCTGTTTCCACATCGTCTCTCGGATCCTGGAAATTAAAGGCGGTTAAAGGCGCGCGACGGTCCGACCGCCTCATCCTCTGGAAGTCGCTCAAATCTGCACTGGCCCGGTTTGTTATTCAACTCCAAGACCCACCGGATCCCTCCAAAGCGGAAGTCGGCTCGTTCATAATCACAGCCTATTCGGAGATGACGAACTGGACGGTAACGTTACTCCGCCGCGGTGTCGGAGGCAGGGGAGCGTGTTAGGACGGGTTTTCCCTTTTTTCTTTTTCCTTTTTCCTTGAACTTCCTCGGCCGCCTGAACGCTCCACGGAGGAGAGGATGTTGGGGGCGGGGCGAGCGGCCGGACAGACTTTTCCTGATGAATTGGACGGTTCCTGGTGGCTTTACAATGGCTCCGTGTGTGTCCCGGCCAACACGGCTTCCTCGGAGCCAGCAGACCAGCTCAGGATCAGCGGAAGTTCACTGAGCTGCTTTCCAGCACGTTGCCACTTCACGCGTTCCTCGAGTGTGTGTCGCTTCAAGAGGTGGCGAGCTCCACTGATTTGGCCGAAAAATCCATTTTGAATGCTAAAATGTCACCGGGCAGGATATATATAGCAAAAGAAGCATTCGCTTTAGGTCACTGACTGGAGGTCAGTACCTGCCTTTTTATGTACCTCTGTGGTGTCAATGTACCTGATGTACAGTAATGTAAGGGCACACAGGCATAAATCATATAAATAATCATCACATACTGGGACGGATGATGTCCCCACCACACATAAGACTCACTGACACATCCCTGCACGCTAACCTCACCATCTGAATCCCTCCTTCCTCTTTCTAATCTGGTGGTAAGAAGAACAATAGAAAAGGCAGAGGACGGACAGGCGGCTGTTAGGGTCAAAAGTACAACATTTGGGGGATGAGACGGAAGATGAGAATAGAGACAAAACTCTGATATTTGGACAGGCGTGCACTCTGCAAGATTCACTGCCACCTGCTTCTGCACAGTATTAGGTACAGACAGCAACAGTGAATACATTTCCTTGACGACGACAACAACACAGAAACTCAGTCAGTACTGGAAGCAGGACGCATTTTTGGACCAAGCCGACACTGCTGAATACTGATCTCGGGTCAGTTTTTTTAACGGATTACAGCCATGACTCGTGGATAATACCATGGATTTTTTACAGACAGCACAATTTATAAACCTGTTGTAGCACAGATGTGAACACACCGGAGAAACGGATTCAGTGTGCTGAGCAGTTAGCGCTTATTTTGTGTTTCTCCGTCAGTCAGCCATACTGTCTTAGTGCCAAAGTTAGAGTCAACAAGCAGCTGACGAGGTCATCCAGTTGTGCTCCATCTAGCTGCGACCTAGAAACCAATAAATGCCAATACGTTAAAAAGACACAATGGCTAGAAGTTAAACATTTACAGACTGTCCATTAGTGTTTCTATTTAATTCCATTTCAAGCTCACCTCTGATAAAATCACACCTCCTTATAACTTGATCAGTATAAACTACTGGAATACTCAAACTTTGTGAATTTGTATTACAACACCTAAGTAGTGTCTGCAGAATGGTGGCCCGGGCGGTGCTTCCTATTTTTAAAAAGGGGGATGAGAGGGTGTGCTCCAATTATCGGGTATCATGCTGCTCAGCCTCCCTTGGAAAGCTTTATCCAGGGTGCTGGAAAGTGCTAGCTCTGACTCATTGTCTAACCTCAGAGACACGAGGAGCAATGCGGATTCCGGAGTTTGATCATCCAGCTACATGTGTTTTGTGGACTTGAAGAAGGCTTATGACCGTGTCCCCCGGGGAGTCTTGTGGGGGGTACTGCAGGAGTATGGGGCACCGGGGCCGTTGCTACCTTGCTTAGCCCGTTGCCACAAGGATCTGGCCTGAGATAAGCAGCAGCAAATTCATGGATTTTGCCATTGCACCAAATATATTTGAGATTAATATCACATCAGTATAGAATGACCTAAAAGACATACTCATATCAAATATAAGAATAAAATTAAAAATTAAATGACATATGTAATTCCATTATTGTTACACCAGCAATAAAGGCTATTACTTATAACCAGACAACAACAATCTCATGAAATGCAGTCAGTTACTTTGTAAACAGACATGGGCACAATATTGGGTTATGGTTTGTTTTCTGTCTCTTTCTTGCACACACATAACACACACACACACACAAAATCCAAAAAACACCTACTCAGCATCAGACAATGGACAATGGTGACCTCTTTCGGCTGGGTGAGACTAATTGTGGTCAGGTGTGGGATTGTGTTTGGCGAACAAACACTAACTGAACAGCGTCGACTGTCAACAACTAGAGAATAACTTCTGCCTTAAAATCAGCTACAGATTCAAAGAGCAGAATAGAAGATTTAAAAAAAATAAATAAATACACAAATCTTTGGTAGAATTTGGCTCAGCTTCCACTCAACACGTACAGGAAGTGTTGACAGGCACCTCAGAGGAGAGAAGCCTCTGGTAATCAAATCAAATCAAATCAAAATCAAATTTTATTTATATAGCGCTATATCATAACAAAGTTATCTCGTAGCACTTGTTAATATAGAGCAAGTCCAAGCCAACTCTATATCTACAGACCCAACAATTCCACCATGAGCA
>JAVQJF010120605.1:0-34128 GCA_036023855.1 Gadopsis marmoratus
CCCCCCCCCCTCCCGTCCCTGTGTCTTTATTTCTGTGCGCGTGCGTCTGTGCGTGCGGCCCCAGAAGAGGGATTGTAATAAATTGTGCCATTTTTCTGCGTTGGCAGGGGCATTCAAAATCAAGCGTGCATTGAGGAATCCCCCCACACACACACACACATACACACACACACCACCACCAATACTTTCCTTTCTCTCCCTCCCCCCTTATTCTCCCCCCCCCCCACCTTTTTTTTAGGCGCAGCAAGAGAGTTAAGAAAAGAAGCGTGGGTTCTATTCAGCCTCCCCCTGCAACCCCTTCGCGATCGCCAGGCTTTCTGAAACCTATCCATGCCCTGTCAGTGTGCTTCCAGAGTCCAATTAGCGCTTTGTGAGGACTTTCTCTCTCTCTCTCTCTCTCTCTCTCTCTCTCTTTCTCTCTCTCTCTCTCTCTCTCTCTCTGCTGCTGCTGCTGGTCTTCCATAGGCTGGTAGGGCGCTCATTTTTTTCTTGAGGGGCTTTTCCAGTCATAGCCGATTGTAATAATTAATATGACATCTGGGCGCCCGAGTTCCCCTCTAAACCGCTCTCTGTGTTTTCCTCCCCTCTTTTATTTAAGGAGTCCGGTGTGTGGAGACAATCAAACAAAAACACTCACAAGCACCCAGATCATCCATACCATCTCTGTGTGTGCAGTGAGGGATAATCTCATTTGTTTGTCATTAAAAAGAGTTTTTCTGACCGTGTTTTGTTGTCTTTCAGCAGGTGCACCAATAGCACTGGATGCGATGTTTAGCCTTGCAGCGTTCATTTAAAGTTCCTCTTTTTATCTGACATACAATATATATAGTGCACAACTATAGCCATATAAATGCAAGATAAGAAGAAATAAGTGATGAACAAGAGAGAGGAAAAACCAGACATACCTTCCACCCGCCCTGTTACAATGAGCTCAATGGCATCTTTAAAATAGCTGTTCCTGTAATGGACTTCTTCCTCGGTGATGTTTGCGTAAACACCTTCTCACTCTTGCCTGTGTTGTTTTCTGTCTGCCATGAAAAGTTGTAATTGAACAGCGCCCTCTAGAGGACAACAGTGGCACCTAACACTGGGAGTAAAATAGAACTATTTCTCCCCTTATTTTACAAAACAAATAAATAAAACAAAGACTGACTTCGTACCATTTTCATATATTAAGATTAATGTGTGATAAATGGTTTTACTGTACTGGTGCATTTCCTTTATGAACATTTTCAATAAAGGTTTTCTGTTATACAAATGTACTTTTTCTTAAACTGCAGACACCATATAAACACCATATTTCTATAGCAGTGAAACGGGATCAGAAATGTTTTAATTTCTTATTTTTTGCAAGCAACGTTTTCTTGGATCGATGGTGAAGTTTGAAACATTTCTATAATTGTTAGTAATCAAGTATTTTGAAGGCAAGATCTGAACTTTTTTTCCACTGGATATTTGTAACAAACCTTCCCCAGCAATGGATAACATATAGAATGGCAACTCGAACTTTCTGAAAGATGGATCTGACTGTTAATGGACCAGATAAAAAATACATCTTTCCTGCTATGGTCTCATTAAAAAGCAAACAAAGACGAGGGAGTAAAAACTAAAGTATTTTTATGCGTTTTGGTGCACTTGCACCCATCTAACCGCTAGATGTCATTCTTCATCCCGTATTAAGATAACGCGACAGTGCCAATCCAACTTGATCAAAACCAAGCTTTCAAATATATTTTTATATGTATATCAGCCATACGCCTTTATAGGAACACGTGTACCATGTCCTCGCCACCAAAAACTCTAAATGAGCCGCAGTAAGGTTTGCGAAATAGATAATTTTGTATCTACTGAGCTTCCGTACTTTCTAAGGTCACGTGCTTTTGTTTACAAGGAAGACGCGCGTGTGTTAACCGAGCTAGCAACCACACAGGCCATAATAGTTAAATACCGGCTTTAATATAATTAAACTAAGAGTTATTTTAGACAACGTTTAATGTTGTAAGAACGCGTTCGTATATCGCGATGTTTAGGAGAAGCTAACGTCAATTTGAACTCCTTAGCCCATGCGAGCTAACGTTGGCTAAGCTAGCTATCAACTCACGAACTGCCTTTACTCTGACTAACGACAAGAGCAGCTGCCCGAATGTTTCAGGCGACGTAGCGGTGTTAGAATATAGTGGCGGTATGCGGTCCTTGAACTACGTTCAGCGTGTCAGCTTGGAGTTTACAGGAACTCTGTTCCCTCACGCCATCTGTCTGGGAGACGCGGACAACGACTCGGTAATTAAGCTAACGTTTAAATTCAAGGTTCGCAGCTGCACTTCATGTGTTGTTGTGTGCTTTGTCTTGGGACGTGCATTCACTACCTTGTGGCTTCCCTTCCGTTGTTTAGCATAGTCAAAAGAAGAAAAACGTAAAAGCACAATATGAGGATATGAGGACCTGAACCGTGGTCATAATCACTTTTCAGATCATTTTTTTTTCACAGAGGCAAAACAGTGGTGGTTGGACAGACGCGCTCACAAAACATTTGTGTCACATTATAGCAACATAAATGTACTGCTGTCTGCCTGTCTTCGCTGTAGCTGAACGAGCTGGTTGTCGGGGACACCAGTGGAAAGCTGCTTGTGTACAAGAATGATGACTCCAAACCCTGGGCCACAAGGGCCTGTGTGGGCATGGTCAGTACACAGATCGGGAAACCTACGGAAACGCTCATGATTTCGTAGAGTGAATTTGTTTCTCTTGCTCATATAATGTCTCTTGGTTTGCCAGCTGACCTGTGTTGCAGTTGGAGATGTGTGCAACAAAGGAAAGGTGAGTTATGAGTGATCGACCGCAGCGTGCCATGAATATTGTGGTGGTGATGTGTGCGCCTTGTTTAATTTCTTTCCTGTCTGACAGAACTTTGTGGTAGCTGTTGGTGCAGAGGGCTGGTTCCACCTCTTTGACCTGACGGCTGCCTCTGCAAGTAAAGCTGAATCGTCCAGTCAGCATGAGTTCATGTCCTCTGATGACCAGAAGCCCCTCTTCACCCAACATATTCCTGCCAACACCAAAGTCATCCTTATTAGTGATATTGGTAAATCCTGGATTTACTTTCTCACATATGCATCCTGTGTACCGGGCTTTTGAATTTGACTTCATGCCTGTACTGTAGACGGTGATGGCCGCTGCGAGCTGGTGGTGGGCTACACAGACCGAGTGGTGCGAGCTTTCCGCTGGGAGGAGACGTCTGACAGTTCAGATCTGGGATCTGGACAGCTGGTTCTGCTGAAGAAATGGCTTCTGGAGGGGCAGGTACGCTTCACTTCAGTAGCCCCTCTCATTGGTGTTTGTTTGTTACAAACTGGATAACAGCAGTAGCCTTCATTAATTATTATCCCAACATGTGTTAACTGAAAATGTGAGGCAAAGGGGCTTCATGGAGTTTAGTTTTATTCTGGCACAAATATCACACATGGTACAGTCCGGGCACTTAATGATGGTATGATCTTATCATGCTTTCATTCGACACATTTATTTTGTCTAAATTAATGATTCTAAGCAAGCTATCATCAAAAACTAATTAAATGAATTATAATATTTTATTTTACATATAGGACCAAACTCTTTGGTCTCATGTAATGCAACAGTGGAACACCATGCCTTGCTTTGGACTAGGGCTGAAACAATTAGTTTGTTAATCTATTAATCAATCCAAAATTAATAAACATCAATTTTGATAGTGAACAGATATACATTTTGAAACAGATATATTTGATATATCTTTTATTGTAAAACTGACCCGTGACCGTTGCCGTATTTTCTCTTGCTGTTTATTGTGACTGTTGTGTACGAAAACACCAAGGTAAATTCCTTGTATGTGAAAACTTGGCAATAAACCGATTTCTGATTCTAAAAGTGAAATCCGAGAGAATGAGACAAAAAGCCGTCCTGTACCCTGAAATGTAAATCTAAACCCCAGTGTTTAATGATGATGCCTCTGGTGCAGGTGGACAGTTTGTCAGTGAATCCGGGTCCAGAAGGTTTACCAGAGCTGATGGTGTCTCAGCCAGGCTGCGGGTACGCTATCCTGCTGTGTTCCTGGACACAACAGGACTCCAACGGCTCTGGAGAAGAGGGCCCTGCCACACCTGGGAGGTAGACACCATTACAAACAACAGTTACAGACGTGTAGACATAAGAAACTGTGGTGGGTTGCACTGAATGTGCTTTGATTTCTTTGCTCACAGTGAGGGACCTTCCAGAGATGTAGTTCTCCATCTGACCACTGGGCGGATACACAACAAGAATGTTTCCACTCATCTTATTGGCAGCATAAGCAAAGGTACCAAACAGAGCAAAACTTATAATCATATGCATTTTTCTTTACTCTTGAAGTAACTCAAAAGTTACATCTTATGTAAAAGGGGTCTAACCGAAAGATCCAAAAGACTTTGATTCATAAATGTTGATGGAGGATCTCTGCTTTTCACCAGGCTCCAAAGAGGAATCTTCTAAATGTGGGCTGTTTGCTCTCTGTACTTTAGATGGTGAGTCATGAATTTCTAACCACCTGATTTTATGATAGTAGACATGTGATTTTAGAATCAATCTCAAAGATAAACTTCCATTAAATCCATCTGCTGATTGTCAGCTGTTAAGAAATTGATTTCCCGATTTGTGTAACTGTGATGTGTGGCCTATATTGATACAGCATCATTGTGTAACATAAGTTTGGGGAGTTTCTGTGGTCACTCAGAAAGTTAAAAGGAGTTAAACCAGAGGTGTGGAGCTTGTGTCCTCCTGTGTACTTTTTATGTACTTATTGTTTGTCACTATTCATGATATAAGCTCCAGTTACACCACTAATTTCATAATCGGTTATTTTTTCGTGAGCTTTTTGTGGAACCAGAGTCATTTTTTCCCTGTGTAGTGCAGATGATGCGTATCAGTCTTCATGACTTCATGTTTACTTCTCTTGTAAAAAAAAAACTAGTGTGAACACAAACTGGACCAGAACAAAACTCAAAAATGTATCATTTCTTTCCTTAGTCCGGACCAGATGCAAAAGCACTCTTATCTATCTAATCAGTCACCACAAGGTATTTGCATTGCAAGGTAAAAAGGACCACATGTCTTGTGATCCACTTGTTGCATTTGAAGTAGTGGAAACCCCTCCAGCGTACGTGAGGGGCTGTTAGCCAATGTACAGGATCCTCCCGGCAGCAGCTGATATCTGGCAAACAGCTCTCAGAGCAGCTGGAGACTCCATCAATATTTAAAGAAGAGAGGATCCAGTAGGATTATCTTCCGGCTGCCAACATTTTACGCTCACAATTTCCCTCTTGTTGTCACTGCGATAAGCCAACGTAGAGAAAAGAAATTACATTACAGGTTATAGAATTATACCCAGGAAACATTAAGGGAAATTGTTACTGGCTGCATTCCAGTTCTGGTTATGATTTTTGAAAGTCTTCATCAAGGACACCACAGTGTGGAAGTGTCATAAGTCCTCAGAGCAGCACTGATTTTCTGACCTCTTTGGAAGAAGATGTTTACAGTTTGGACTAAACTCAGAGTTGAATTCTGCTCCCCTTTATTGGAATCATTTTGCTTCCTTATAATGCATTTGTGGCTTTTAATTGTTGCTGCTTTACAGACACGTAGAACTGCACTTTAATAGTCTACTTGCATCCATTGTTGCCTTCAAATGTTACAGGTACCCTGAAGCTGATGGACAGCTCAGAGCAGCTGTTGTGGTCCGTCCAGGTGGATCATCAGCTCTTTGCGCTGCAGAAGCTTGACGTTACTGTGAGTTTGTGCATCTTCACGTCGGGCTAAATCAATGATTATTTTCACCCAGTAATTTCAGAACCACATGAAGAGTTCCAGCAGAGTGGAGAGGCTGCTTTTGTTTTGAGAATAATGGCGAGGCTGTGTGTTTGCTTCCAGGGAGACGGCAGAGAGGAGGTGGTAGCGTGCGCCTGGGACGGGCAAACCTACATCATTGACCACAATCGGACGGTGGTGCGGTTCCAGTTCGATGAGAACGTCAACGCCTTCTGTGCGGGTGAGGGACCTCATACCTGACCGCAAATGATCTTATATAAGGCTGAACTTCGCTTGCTCTGTGCAGCATTTCATAAAAATGACTCAAGACTCAGATAGTGTCCTTACACAGATTCCCTGTACTGCTGCTGCTTCCATGCGCACCGATGACCTAGTTTAATTAAAAATTAATACATTGTTGTTGTGGGGGGGGGTTACAGAGAGTGAGGAAAATGCAGCACTGACTCCACCATGTTCAAAGGGGTTACTGCAAAACAAATTGCCTTAATTATATCAGTTATATGATTATTATTCAACATTTTTCACTGAATCATATTGTTTCATCGTGCTCCGTTAGCATATGTTCCGTGGCTCGGGTTGGGAACCACTGATTTGGATGGTGTGAGTAAATACATTGCTCGAGTTTCAAACACCCTGTGACACCAGTAGGTGGCCACGTTGAGCTTTGGGTTCACCTAGTCTTTGCTCTCGCTCCGTCCGCCCTTTCAAATCTTGTTTGAACAAGCCATGATTTATTTGAGGGAGCTAATATGACATGTGCAGCAATAAGTGGATTACAGAGTTTGTTTGATCGGCCTGGTTCCATTGGGGTTAGTTTCTTTGCACCAACCAAGTTCATGTGCGCGTGTGAAAACGGTGAACCCTTTCCATCCCAACCACTGTACTCTCTGCCTGCTCTGTGTGATCATTAAGGCAGATTGGTTTCTCTGTTTGTGTGGACGCTGGCTCTGCTACAGAGACACATATTAGTAGCCAGGCAGCAGAGGATTGCTGTTCATTGGGATTCACATAACGCAGTAAATCACAGCATCGCCCACCACATATTGAGTAAAAGCAGCCTGTAATATGTTTATGTTGAGTGTTATTTGTGTTTTGTGTGTGTGGTTGCAGGCCAGTATACGTGTAAAGAGGGTAAGAACAGCCCCTGTCTGGTGTATGTGAGCTTCAGTCACAAAATCTACGTGTACTGGAAGGTGGAGCTGGAGCGCATGGAGTCCACTAACATGTTACGGATCCTGGAGGAGAAACCGGAGTTTAAGAGTCGCCTGAAGATGCTGGGAGTTGGTGAGTAAACCAACAACTCAGAGCCAGTAATAAGGAAGCGTATTCAGTTCAGATTAGAACATCCTGCATCAAATTCATACCAACATCTCCTCTGCTTGTTGTTGTAATTGGACAAGAAACCAACTGTGACCATTTGTAGTCAACTTGTCTGCCATCCAGCTGTAACACTCGGACTCTGACCTGAATACTGATGAGGAGGGAAGAGAAAAATTATCCCCACACCACAGATTTTTACTGCTTGCTGGGAAGTTAAATTGGCCTCATGCAAGAACAACTCGTACGAACAAATTCTTTGTTATTAATGGACGCGTATGAGTGATTTAAGAGAACGTTTTACATACACAAAAGTTGTCATACTTACGACTCTTTCTCAGGTATGAACCAAATTATGAGCCATGCTCAAATAGTCTGTCTTTAACTTTGGTGACCCCCCTGACGTTTCCTGTAGTGCCAACATCAGGTCGAACATTCAATTTGCCTGAATACCTGAAAAACTAGCCTCAGCTGTACTTCATATTTAGTGCTAAGATGGTAAGCATGGTTAACATTATACCTGCTGAACATTAGCATGTTAGCATTGTTATTGTGAGCATTTTAGCATGCTGATGTTAGCATTTAGCTCAAAGCACCGCGGTCTGTATAGGTACGGCCTCACAGAGCTGCTAGCATGCTGCAGACTTGTTTTTTTTAGATTAGCATCTAACCTCATGTCAAACCATTCCTTCTTTATTTCCGTCACAGTGCAGCACTGCTATGTTGACACATCATTAGCGGCGATCTTCATATTTTTGAGTTGCTTCAGGCCCCCTAACACTACTGACTCTGTCTTTTTCATCTGCTGATTTCCAACACGACTTGAAGCTTTACCTTTACCGTAAGAAATGAACTACATCCACACACAAGTACAGGAAGGAAATTTATTCAGGAAGCCTCGAAGCCCAACTTTTTTCGTTTCTAAATCCAAATGTATATCGTAAATCTGTGGCCTGTGTGTTAACTGGGCTGAAAAGACTGAAGTATTTTGAGAGAGGCTGGAATCCACAAGCTATCTGACTCTCTTTATCTTTTTACCTCCGTCTCTCTGGAAAATTGTGTTTCTGTCGTCCAGGGTCTTTCCCTCACAAGCCTCCTGACAAACACAATATTTAACCAAGTCAATGACTTGGTTAATCATTGGGAATGTACACAATGGTTATTTCTCTCCTGTTAATTTCCTTTTTGTTAGAACAATAATCTCGCCTCTGTCCTTTAGCATTTTCTGTCTCCATGCGTGTCATGTATGAAATGTGTTTACAGGGGAGGATGAATCTGATTAAATTACAAATTAGCCTGTGCTTTTCATGCATGGATGAGCTAGTCAGGACTTACTGGAGCATTACGGTTGCAGATGAAAATGCAGGTTCCAGCTGATTTTTTTTTTCTCTCTGAAGCCTGGTGGTGGTGTTAGCATAGCATCCTGCTGCTTGTGTTAATAATTCAACCTCTGGGCCTGTTGTGTTTCTTTGGACTGCGATTTGGCAGGCATGTTACCTAACACAGTGTGGAAAATGTCTGATGTAGCAGCCTAGGGACAAGGAAGTAGGGACAACTGGGGGAAAACAAAAGTGTGTGGAGGAGAGGGGGTGTTAGGCTTTGTATGTTGCATGTCAAATCTCTATATCTGGCAACTGAAGTACCATAATAATAATTAATTAATAATAATAGCGTGAGGTGCATTTACTTTCATATGCAGTTTTACCAAAACATATAGCCATTAAATACACAGAACGGCAAACACTAAAAGGAAAAAAAATGAAAGCTGCCTCGCCCTGCCTCGCCCTACACCAAATGTCAAAACAGAAGCAGGTAGAAATGCATTTTATGAATTGCATTCATAACGCAAGTGAATATAGTAATACCCCAATGTAAAAATACTCTACTACATGTAAAGGGGTTAGAGTATCAGCAAAATGTACTTAAAGTATTTATTTTTAAGCAATTTTGACCTGAAAAGTCAGTGGTTAAGTCACCAAAGTTATGCATTTTATCTCGAGGGGGATGTGAATGTCTGTACAAAATGTAGTTAATGGATATTTCAATCTGGACCAACACAGTGGACAGACCAACCTCTCCATCCCTAGAGCCGCTGGCGTGGCCAAAAAGAAAAATGTAAGGAGAAAATCTGAGTGTACGTATATTTGGAAATAGTTTGGCTTCCTACCAAAGAAGAGTAAGTTTGAACTGTTAAAGTCCTCAAAAGGTTTATCTGCTCACACGCTGAGTGTCTCATGTCAAAGGTCATTGCCACGTGTGTGTGTGTTCCCTCCTCAGATACCGAGGACCCAGCAGCAGTGAGAGCACTGGTGGCAAATGTTCTCTACAGCGATTCACAGACTTAGACATCAACACACTGCTGTCTCAGTTTTTGCCCGCTGAATGTAAATACTCTGTTAATAAACACTGAATGTCTGTCTCCTATGCTGCTGGTCTTATTTTTGTCAGGTTCAGGTCTATAGCTGGCTGTAATCCCAGACGTACACACTGCCTCTGTCTGCCCAGGTTGCTTTTCACAAGGCTGAGAGTTTATAAAAGCGTGAGGCACGATGCAGGGGAAATGCTATACTGTTTAACCTGCTGCTTTCACCGGTGGCGGCTCAGCAGAGGCACCTCGTCGCTGTCAGTCAGCGCTGACAAACTGATGAAAAGGGCTCTGCGATCAAACCTAGTGAGTGCCCTTTTACATTTCACCGCCTTTAGTCACTTCTTTTATCTAGTGCGTTGTCTCAGAGACAGCAAGCCCTGCAGCTATTACATAACACAACATTTGTTGCTTAATCAGGTTAACATCGCAGCAGAACAGCGCTGTTTTTTGCCAGCAAAGCAGCGAGTTGCCTGAAAGGTGCTACCTACGATTGGAAGTGTTTGGGGAGTCACCCACTGTTCCCAATGGGAGGGTCCTATAACCACCTATGTACGCTGCCTCTCGTTTTCTCATGCAATATAAATGAGTTGTGTGTTTGTGTGCCGAAGAGTAAATGCAGTTTCAGGTGTCCTGGGTAGGCCTCATCTCTCCTGTGTTTCTGCCCTTTAGGGACGTGCCAGGGGGAAGTCTTTGCCTATATGGTCGTGTCCCTGCTCTCAGATCTTCACTGATCAACTTATTTGGTCATGTTGCGTTTGCCTTCATTTGTTTTTGTCAGACTTAACAGTGAAATCCTCCTAATCACAATTTAACTGTTAAGTGATAGCTATTGTAAGTGTAAGTGAAAAGCAGCCCCTGGAAAATAAACAAATATGGGTGTCCACATATGTTTGGCTATATGTTACATAGTGATTTATTATTATTATGATATGTGTTCATATGTCAAGTAGTTATTTTCGTCGCTAAATGACTCCTGCTAAACCAACCTGTCGTATCTCAAAGTCAACACATCCGCTGTTCAGCTGCAGTTTGCGGTGAACATTCCTGCGCAGTGAGCTCACTCTGATTTGTGTTTGTTACCATTAATGGTCAAGCAGGAGCAGGCCGATACGTCGTGTTGTTGATCTGATGGATCCAATCTGTTCTACATGGATTTAAGGTCTGTTGGTTTGGACTCGCTTGTGTTTCCATCAACCACCCGTCTCCTGATTTCCATTCAGATTTCCCAGAGAAAATGTCAGCCTGTTAAGTATGCCAAGTCCTCCCTGGTTTCCCGTGATGAATCCTGTGTGACTGTGACTTTTGCTCTGATATTTTTCCCAAGCAGGCCGGCTGGACATAAAACACATCTCAAACATCTGACCCTGGAACACGACCACACGAGGGTAACGACCTTGCCATGATCTAACTGACCTTGTGTGTATTTTAGCAACATAATGGCTTGTATTGACTGTAACTGAAGCCCAAATTGCCCTTTTTTAGCAGCGTTATTGCCATTTGGAAGTGGACCCACAGGGGATTTTGCCTCTAGAAAATTTGGGTTTAAACTGTGGGTCCACGTAGCATTTTTGTATTCACTTCTCTACAGTGTGACAAGGTTATCATGGTAGCAGAGCATATATTCAGCTCCTGTTACTTTGGTTTCTATTCTCGGGTCATGAGTTATAGGGATAATTTCTATGAGTTATGGAGTAAATGTTTAAGTCTAGATTTCCAAAAATGTGAAACTACCAACAAAGGGGGACTTTCTGGATATAAGACTATAAACTCTTTGTGACCAGCAGGAATAGATTTAACTTTTTTTTTGTAGACCAGAGGTTGAATTATTTCTCATTGTATTTGTTGTATGCATTTCATTCATTCATTAAAGGTATGGCTTTGCTTATGGAGGCCACGAGCCGAAACGTGTCACATCAACATATACCATGGCTTTAATGTCTATAAAAGACCTCTGCCATGAGGCATTTGACAGTTATAAACCCGTCATGAGAATCTGACAGCATGCAACCGCTCTCCCTTGAGGCTTCTGTCTACATGCTCTACTATAAGTGGATGCTGCAGCCTTGGTTGGTATCAGATACATATTATATAAACATGTCATTTAAAATACAATATTAAGCGTCTGTTTTGCGGCCAAAAAATAAATTCAAGACATTTTTTAGTCTTCAGCCTTTAATAACCTGAATAGAGAAGGAATTATAATGACTCTAAAGGGGCTTTGTAGACATCCTGAAAGCTTAATCTGCTAAATAAAATGCCCAAAATGAACTAAACATTCTTCCCAATGTGCCCTCCAGTGCCAGGTCACATTGTAGTCAGGCAGTCGC
Source organism: Gadopsis marmoratus (assembly GCA_036023855.1). Taxonomy (NCBI): domain Eukaryota; kingdom Metazoa; phylum Chordata; class Actinopteri; order Centrarchiformes; family Percichthyidae; genus Gadopsis; species Gadopsis marmoratus. The sequence continues at coordinate 11,848 of JAVQJF010120605.1, forward strand.
TGTCAGTTCTTAAATATTTACAACTGTTGGCCTTCAGACAATCTGTTGTCATGGCACTTCTGTGTGAGACGCAAGAACAACCACAAATCAGTGAAGGAGAGGCCGACCCCGCTTCGCTTGTCACTGTTCCCTCCTGTTTCCTACACACGGTTCCCTAAACACTATCATCAAATGGTTTATTCTCCTGTTACATGTCCGTTATTGTTTAGGTCCTTTAGCAAGTAAAAAAGCTCAACATTCTCCGGTTTCAACTTCTCACATGATGATTTTTTGCTGTTTCTCATGTTAATACATCATTGTAAGTTCATCAGCGTTAGGTTTTGGGCTGTTGCATACAAAACGTACAACTTAAATGTGTCACCTTTTGTATTTTTCACAGTTTCCTGAAACTTTATAGGCCCAGCAATTAATCTGGAAAAAGGCTCTCAGATTAATCCATAATTTCATTAACTGTTAGTTGCAGTAGAGCTCAAGGTGATGTCTTAAATGTGCTTGTTTTATGTGTCTAAGTGAGGGAGGGATAGAAGCACTGAAGTTTCTTTGCTTAGCATTCAAAAAAGGTATAACAGCTCTTGTAATCGCCTGTCACTTATGTAGTAATTTAGTTATAATCCTCGTCAATCAAAAAATGTCTTGACCTATTTCCTTGTCTTTATACCTGAATATGTTGAATATGCTTTCAGAGGAATATATGCAGCTACTGTATTATGTTTGATTGCACAATCCATGTTGAAGTGGGCTACGACGGCTCGTGATTCACTCACTCAGAGACGCTGTCCATTTACACGTCTCGTACGCCTTGAATACAATGCTGATGAATCAAAAATTGCAGGGATGACGGTGTTTGCTTGAATATATGAGGGTAGTTATGCTCTGGCTTTGAAAGAATCAGGGTTTTTAGCAAAAGCTCATTTGAGATTTTATAACGCTGCAGGAGGAGAAAATGACAAGAACACCATGTAATACAGTGAAATGCAACAAACCCTGCTGTAGAGGGGAAAGTGACTTAATTTACTCAAGTCTTGTGCTTAAGTATAAGATTGAGGTGCTTGCACTTTACTTAAGTGTATCCATTTTATGCTACTTTATAGGTGCTACTTCACTAAATCTGAGAGGGAGATATTGAACTTTTTACCTCTTACAAAAAGGAGATTTCCCTTCTAGAATGATGATTCATCTCAACTCTTACTCCAACTTAAAGGCCAAAATATGTCGTTGGTCCTGCCCTCTAGAACGACACATCGACCCCAACAAACAGCGTTTCAAAAGTGAAACCGTTTTCTGATCCTACACCACTATTGTCAGGGATTTGTTAAGTTTAGGCACAAATAACAACGTGGGTAGGTTTAGGGAAAGGCTAGGTTAGAGAAACATCTTGGTTTGGGTTACAATAATGACTTTGTTAAGGTCTGACCTTCGTCATCATGGTTACAGTAATACAAACATGAGGTTAAGGTTAGGGAACGATTGTGGTCACGGTTAAAAGAAATCCACGTTGACTGTCGGTTGGAAACAAGAAATTTAAGAAATGGCCTGCCGTCTTAAAATCTCAACATTTCAACAAAGCAGACTTTTTGGCTTTAATATGACAGCACACTACTTCGTTTGCCATTTGCCGAAATGACTGATGCATTTTTCTGTCTCATTTAAATTGAGACCCAAAGAGATAAAATCAACTAATATTTCTCAAAATAAGCATATGTTAGAGAAAAGCCAGAAAGTCTTTCCAACCCCATTAATCAACTAATGAGCACTCAGATTTATCTTGTGACCCTTTGGAGTTAGCCTGAACCCTATGTTGGGAAACCAATGGACTTTGGATAGCTTCAACTCGACCAGCAGTAAAAGTCTACTTACGCATTGCTGCATTAGTATTTACGATCAGATAATGTCATATATAATTTTTCTGCTGAACCTATTTTATATTTACTGACATTACTTCTGTACTTCTACTTACATAGGATTTTCAATGCAGGACTTGTGCTTGTAATGTAATATTTTTACATTGTTGTGTTGGTACTTTTACTTCTGAGTAATTCTTCCATCACTGGTGTTGAGACAGATTCCTCATGGTCATGTTTTAGGCCATATTTAGCCATGTTTCTGCATTGAATTACATTATATTTTTAGGCTAATCTCCTGCCAGTTTACATGAGAATCCCCCTCTTCAGCTTTTGCCCAGTGATGCTTGGTCCTCGTGGCACAGTGGGATGTGGGTGTGGTAATATGGATCTTATCCTGACTGACAGCTGGACCCTCAGCCTCCAAAGGGGGACGAGGGACTTCACACCAACTCCATCACATCCCATCAACAGCTCAAAGCCGCTGAGGGAACTGACACCACTGATTAACAGCACCCAATTTTGTCTGCGTCAGGCTTAATTCTCCGGCGTTTCATCATTCCCGATGGGGGATAGCTGCGGGATGAACAGCACGCCAGGCAGTTTTAATAGCCAGTGGTTTTATCTCAGCAGATACAGAAAGGATTTCAGTCTGAATGGCTGACTTGATTATACAGAGTAGTCTGCAAGTGTTTGGTTTTTATATAATATGTTTTTTGGATGCAGTTTAAAATCGTAACCAGTGTTTTGATCATTGGAACGGCATGCCTCAAATGTGACTGGCTAATGCTTGTTTTTAACTCTGTGTGTCACTTTGAGGTTAAGGTTGTCCATGCCAAGCTGAGTAGAAAAATAACGTGTTAATGAATCGCAAATTATTTTTCCCCGTGTAGGATTTGTTTTGGAGTGCCTTTGTAAAGATGCAGTAAGGACGGAGTAGTGCGAACAGCGCCTGCTAGGTTTTTGCGGAGGTTCCTGCCATCTACTCTCTGCCTGTTAATGTGTTGGCTTTGTACCATAATGGCCTCTGACATATCTCAAGCTTTACCTGTCCAACACTTCAGGATGTGAGCGAATATACCTCTAAAACCAGTGCCCGTTTAACCCGTCAGCTTAATGGTAGCATAGCATGTTACCATTGTTGTTAATGCTTAACAACCATGCTAATGTTAGCATGCTAGACAATGCTAAAAAGGTTTGCATGCTTGCTAATGGTGAAATACTAACGTCCTAAAATGCAAAATATTAGACGCCAATTGTCAGCATGTCCATTACTTTTTAACAGATATGACTAACTGATATCTGTTAACATGAACGTGGCATTCATCTTTTTCTGCCCGTGTTCCCTGCAGCATAAAATGATGAACGTTTCTCTATTTGCATGTTAATTATTGTGATTCTTCTCAGGCAAGAGCTTAGATGTTTTCATTGTCTTGACTCAAACCCTCGCTGGAGGATCGCCCACTCACTGGCACTGTGTTACATAACAGCTGCCTCACCACAGTGGACCCGGTCTGATCAATATTCCCCTCGCAGTTTCCCTGCCTCACTCTCTGGGGTTGAGGCTTGTGGGTCATTCCCACTGAATTCACAGAGCCTGCGGGGCTGCTGTGTGTGTGTGTGTGTGTTAGCCTTCACCAGATGGAGGGAGTGATGCTAAGGAGGGCTAAGCTTATATCAAAGGTCTGTGGCAAAGGCAAGGTCCTTCTGCCCACACTCACCTTCAACAGCCTCTAGTCATGTGAAGAAATCCGAAAAGCAGGCTTGAAATCTCTTTTCAGCCACGCTAGCAGCACAGATCAAGAGATCATATATCTTAACAAATATTGGACGGATTGCCGTGAAATTTATGACACACGTTCATCCTTCCCTTAGGATGAATTGTGATCACTGTGGTGACTTTCCATCTAGCGCCAGCAACAGGTCAACAGTTTTATGTGTCGTACTGTCAACACTGTCATTTCTGAACAAATACTTACAAATCTAATGACAATCCCATCCTCTTCAGCTGTACTTTGTGTTGATTGTGCTAATTAATTAGCAAATGCTAGCATGTTAACTCACTAAATTAAGATGGTGAACATGGTAAATATTGTACCTGCTTAACATCAGATGTTATTGTGAGCATGTTAGCATGCTGACGATAGCATTTAGCTCAAAGTACAGCCTCACAGTGCAGAGCTGCATGATTGTAGACTCTTAGTCCGTTTGGGTTAAGAAATAAATGTATTTGTCTGTTAATATTTTTCTCATTTTTAACAAACCAGCCATTGTCTGTGTAGCCAAAGCCTGATGCATCTTATGCCTCTGTGCCATAGAGCTCCATTGTTGTGAAAAAGTGAAACAACATATTTGTGAGCAGTTTTTAAAGATTTACATTTCCAGTAGGGAGCAGTGGGCTGGGGCCTGAGACTGTACAGTAAGAAAAACATAAACAAACTGACTCCTTTAAATGCACAACCTTGAAAGGATAGACATTTGAGTGCATTATCTGTTCAATCATCACTCTGCAATTACTGTTGGAAGCAGAGGCAAGACTACAATAACTATAACTCATGCAAGTTGTTTTATTGTGAGGACATTCCACGTTCTACTGCGTAACCTGACCTTGCTCACCAGTATTTATCCATAAATACAATTAGATGGGTGGAGAAGCATACAGACAGTGCACTGTAAGCCTGGCTGTGTAAGCTCAGAGAATTCATGCCTCATGGCTACTGAAGGCCTGGGGAGATCACCATGTTACTGTGTGTGCTTTTAGTCCTCTGAGTGGAGATTTATATTACTCAACCCCTTCTGCAGTGTCTGTGTGGCCCCGCTACTGCACTCTCCAGTCAGGGTCTGCCCTATAAATGAGAATAGCCTCTTCATACATTCTGTATGGGGGTTGAGACACGTTGCTTTATGCAACACCTCTACTGCACAGACGGAATTAAGCATTTAGTTGAAAAAGTTCCATTTCATGACCGAAGATTTCTCAAGTGATCAGTCTGTGGTTTTGAGAGAAAGCGTCCTGTACAACGAGGAAACGTATGGCCACAGTGTGTTTTCTGTGCGAACACTTGACTACTAGAACTTTCCAAGCAGAGGTGTTACCTGCAGGATAACAGGATGTGGTGCAAGGTGACTAAAAGCGAGCGAGGGGGCATATTGAGGGGGATCTTCTCTAACAAGGTTTGTTGTAATTTCATGTTTCTGTAATGCTCCCTCCCCCGTGTTCCATCACCAAACAGCTCTGACAAGATTAATGTAGGTTGTGTGGAAACAGCCGTGTCAAAACAGAAATGAAAAATCAATCTAATGCAGATGTGTCCCTGAACAAAAAATGAATGACAGCAGAGGACTTCTTCTCATGTTACTAATTTTGATAGACATTTCTTTAGCTGTACACCTCAGGATTTACCACCTGGTCTCATTAGTTTTGCAGTGTAATATTGTTTTTGTGTGGTTGCCACAGTGACATCTGTAATACATACAGCACAGAGGTAGACTTTAGTCAGGTTTTTGTATTTCTACTCTTGAAAGCAAAAACATTGATCTTTTTTTAAATTAGATATGCCTTAATTGTCTCCCTTAGGATCCATTTGTCCTGAGTCTCACATTTGGACCTGGTAAATTCCCAGAACAATAAGAAATAAACAAGGCATCAACAGGCAAACGTTCCATGGCCACAAAGCTTGAATTAGGGCTGCAGCAAACATGTTTTATTATCAGTTAATCTGTTGATTAGTTGTTATATTGCTTGATTATTCATTAAGTCTATCAAATCGTAGAAATAGGCGGAGATGACTATCCTGGACTATGACTAATTTTCTGTCAATTGATTACATTTCTAATCAGTTTAGCACCAGCTTGAATATTCAATTATTAGGCCTCTGCATGGAAAGGACTTGAGTCTCACTTATGTAAAAATAAAAAAACATGAACACACATGCTGAGACATGACTTGCCTTCCCCTACAGGACTACAGGACTCAAAACATGACTTGAGACTTGCTCTGACAGACCTGGTTTGGACTGTCTTCTATCTGTGTCATGGAAGAAGGGCAGTACAACGTGATGGGAACCTTCAGTGGTCCGAGGGGTCAACTGTCGAAACCCCTTGGTGCTGTGGGAACATCTGTTGTCTCTATTCTGACATGACAAGTTTCTTTATATAGCAGGATGTACCAGTGAAGGGCACATACAGGGGTGTTTTGTGAGTACAGACCATGGGAATCAATGTGAGGTCCAGTAAAACTAGCAAGCGGCTGCTCTGGCTGTCTTCTAGTGGAGCCCTCCCACAACTAGTCTGGTGATTCACATTATTCAGACAGACGGAGATTAGAGATTTTAAACGGCTGCCCTTTCACATAATGTTGCTCTGCGTTTCCAAATAGGCTCATCACTCCTCTGTGCTGTGACAGTTAATATTAAAAGTACGAATACAAACATAGCTAGCCAGAATACATATTTTATTAGGCAGAGAAAATACTATTCAGAAGAAGAGAAACACCAAAAATAAATTTCTGTCATACACTGATTCCTCTCATACGGCGTAGGAAGGTGACTAGTACATCGAAGAGAAACAAAACATTGCCAATCCTCCGAGAAGAGGTTAGATGGATACTGTAGCACAGTCAAAAGCACGGCACGGCTCTGGTGTTGTTAAAACAGAGAATGATCTGAGGCAGTTCTTGATTCTCCACACCATGAAAACAGTGAGAGACGAGAGAGGCAGGTGGCACTGTAGTGGGGAGTTATTTTCTTAATCTTGTGACAGGCAAATCAGCAGACATGAGGCGTCAAAGTGAATAAAGGTGGTAAATACAAGAAGACGGCCCTCTGAATTAAGAGGAAGATGAGCTTGAAGAGCGGCCTTGGCACAAAGCGCAGCCGGAGCCGAGTGACGAAAATCCCCTGACAGACGCGGAGAGGGAAGGCAGCTGGGGTCGGCTTTTGGCAGCTTGTTGTGACCGGAGCTTCGGTGGACCGGTTTGGGGGAAGGTAGGAGCTACTCCACTTTTTCCCATGTCAAACACAAGGCAAAAAAACAAGGCAGAAAATACCCAGCTTGGACTCCTAACGCACACACATGCACACGTAAACACACAGCACCCTTCAGACGTTCAATGTGACACAATCAGACTAGTACACAAACATGCAGACTTATACAAAGGCAGAACTTTACAAAGTCATGCAGATGGAATGTTTTGATATTTCTGTAGTCTGACTCAAATATGTTTTGCTGCCTGGCCTGAAGTCTGTTTTTATTAGAAGGGATTTATAGGGAACTGGAAGGGCGGCCCTGGAAAACGTAACCACATCTGTCTTCTGATGGGGGAAAGACAGAGCAGAGGGGCTTTACAAAGCTGAATATAAGTATGTCAGAAACTGTGGTGTTTTCCTCAGATCTCCTTTAAAATTTGAGATGTGAACCCGTCCTTGTCTCTTAAGGAGGTAGCCTGATCCAAACCTACTCACGCAAGACTTCAAGGCTTCTCAAGACATATCGCACTGGGAAGGTCATCCTGAGTACCGACACTCTTTTTGGACATAAAGGAATAGTTTGACATTTTGGGAAATACACAAGAGTACCTTCAGAGTATCGATACCACCCTCATAATGTCATGTCTGCTAAATGTCTGGTAAATGTAAATCTACAGCCAGGAGATGTTAGTGCAACAGCTTACCTGGTTCTGTCCAAAGGTAACAAACCCCACCCATCACCACCTCTAAAGCTCACTAATTTAAACGTTATGTCTTGTGTGTTTAATCCAGTGATTGAGAGTGTGTGGAAAAACTAGTTAGAAAGCGAGCAGAGATGACAAAGAAGTAAAACATTGTTGAAAAAGTTAGCTAAACGTAATGGATATATGCTGAAATGGCTAAAAGTAATGGATAAACTAAACCGCTGAAAGAGTTTATGTATAAATTATGAATATATGGATAAATGATAGAAAAAGATAGAAAAACAGCTAAAGTCATGGATAAATGGTTGAAATGGGCAGCTCCTGTTTCCTCCTGCTGGCTGTAGCTTCATATGTACCAGACATTATCTTCTCATGTGACTTGGTAAGAGAATTAACTAGCGCGTGTCCCAAAATATAAAACTATTCCTTTTACTACATCTAAGTGATTGACACTTTTTTTTCATTTATTTGATGAGTTAAAGTAATTTTTGTACAGCCAAATCGCTAAATATTCCACTTAAGTTCACATTAAATGATTATAATGGTTTTCAGTGTAACCAAGCAGCAACAGAGGAATTGGTGTAAATATACATTATAATCATAAAGAATGATTAGACTCCCACAGATCGGATCGGCTTTCATCCGCTCTGCAAACTAGACTAATTTAATATAAGAGATAATCATGGTGAATGTCTTAATTCTACAAACACAATGATGTAAACTCAAGAACTGGTGAATGCTTATTGATGTTCTGGCAGTTGTGTGAGACACTGTGATCGGACGGTCCAGACGCAGACGGCATCGCGCCACGTTGCTGCAACCAGAGTTGAGATTCGAGGAAAGTGGTCGCCGCTGCCGAGTCGGGCTCACAGGTTTTTGTTGGTGTCGTGTTGGCACTGGCTGTCGGCCGAGGGGTTCATGAAGGGCAGCTCCTCGCCGCAGCCCTGCAGCTTCAGGACCCGGCTGCTCAGGTCCAGGCAGCACTGTGAGAGGAGGACGCACATAGTGAAACATAATTAGTTTTACGTCAGTGAGAAGAGGTCTTAGATTACTCAAAGTTAACAATCTGAGATGGGAAAATCACTCAATTAATCGAAGTCGATATTGCTTCATTTTAAGGTTGTGAGCCATCCAAGTGAATTCGTTATATTTACCATTTATAGAGGTGAAATGATCGGTCAGTGGACAGAATTTTAATAAAACAATTTGATGATCAAGAAAAAGAAAAAACACAAAATATTCTTTAAGCTTCATAAATGTGACAATCTTATGCTTTTCTCTATTTTACATATAATTGTAAACTTAATATCTTTGGGGTTTTGGACTGTTTCTAGACTGTAAAATGCATCAAACCAAATCCTTAGTTGTTGGTTTAGTGTTCCTGGATATAAAAGCATCAGTTCCTTTGAGATTTAACATTATTTCTAGGGCAACAGGACAGCCAAATAACTGATATTCTGCTATATCCACCTACAGATTTTACAAATATAAGGGTTTATTATGACGAGGAATGAGTTGCTTTTGCAGTCCCTGTATTAAACAACATTTCAATAAACCCTATTATAGTTTGCTCCGTTAATCTTAATTAATTACAATATTGTTTACGAAAGTTTGCAGAGAAAGCAAAGTACACTAGGCACGGGAGTGAAATGTTACAAGTCCTGAAGGACTAATTTACAAAATTAGAGCTCATGTTCCTTTCATACCCTTAACTCCCACTCTAATTAGATTTTTAGGAAGATATTAACCAGATGCAGCACATGTAATGCTGACATAATGGAATGCAGCATCTTCAGATTGCCAGATAGTCTTTTAATGGGGTTTAAATTGCATTTTCAAATCAAAAGCAGATTCAAAACCCCACCTCACAGGATGTCCCCAATTGGCTCTTATCTGGGTTTTACCTGCACGGTGGGCATCTAACAGATAGCTGTGCCACTGAAATAACACCACCCAGCCTTTCCCCCATAGATAACACCACATCCAGTACATCTCTTTTTAACAATTTGTGCTTGTGCCTCCAACTTTCCCCCTGAAATGTTAATTTTTCCACCATTTTTACCTTTTGTGTATTTAGAGTGATTTAGGTCTAAAGTGAATTTCAGGCAGCTGGTGCTTTAAAAAAAGAAAATACACATGATAAGGTACACCAAATATTAGCAACGCTTACTTTCAGTTCCAGCAGAGTCTGAAGACCCAGGCACAGCTCAAACGCCTCGTCCTCTGAAAGTGAAAGGAAACAAGGAGGAAACTGAGATTCCCATTTATTAACACCCTCGTCTGAACATGCATACATCAGCCTGAATCCTGCTTAAATCATCAACGCAACTAAATTATTCATTCAGGAGGTAACGAGTGCTGATAAACGTATGTGTTGGAGCCGGATGAGAATTTGTGCGTGAAAGAGTCAGGCGCTGGGCTTAGGGACCGAATCAGAGTCATTATTCAGTGGCGGGGAGGGACTGATTGCAGACAAGAATTGCAACATAAATAATTGTGTGTGCGGTCTTGTTCTTTTATCTTTGTGAGGACTAAATGTCCTTGAAACAAGGAGAAGATCAGGATCTTCAAAGGAGGTAAGAGCATTTTTTTGACCAAGTGAGGAGGACACAATAATATTTCTATAATTTTATGGCTTGGGGCCCTGGAGATGAGATTTGACTTTGATGAATGGTTAATTAACTTTCTTGCAGAGAGTCAGATGAGACGTTTGATCTACCTGTGAGCACCGCTAAAGCTCACTAATTTACACGTTATACCTGGTTATTAAGACCAAAGTGTAAAAACGATGTCTAATGTGTTAAGTTGTGAGCTTTACAGGTGGTTTCCTTTTTTTCTTTTTTTTTTTGCTAAGCTAACATTCTCCTGGCTGTAGCTTCATATTTCATATGTGAGAGTGGCGTCGATCTCCTCATCTAACTCAAATGATGGAACAAATAAATGTTCCATCAGGTGCTAATGGTGAAAATCATTGTTAATAGACTGAACATTTTTTCTGTTTATGACGTTTGGCTCCTTCTTTGTCTTTTCAGCCACAATTACTGTTCGTGATAATTTCCTCCCCGCTTGTTCTTTTTCTGCACCAGTTGATCTTTCCCTCAAAAATGACTTTAATGAAGAGTGCAGCTGAAATTGTTGTGTTGCATTGGCAATATGAGGTTTAAATCAGCAAAAGGCATTTATTTGTGTGAGAATATTGTTAATTTCTGCTTTAACATTTTCCTGTCAACCTAGCTGTCCTTCTTTTTAATGGTCATTTCTGCCTGGGTGCATTAAGAGGGCATGTTAGGGTGAACTGTCTGAATGTTAAGTACAGAGATGAGCACACAACCGCCTCAGAATCTCCTTTAACAGAAATTACAAAGCAGGTGGACTCTGCATATGACTGTTGTGTTTTGACAACTGACCCCTCAAATGCCCACAAAGGTTAAAACATTGAGTTTTTAGCCACGCTAGCAGCAGCTCAACAACTACTGCATGGATTGCCATCAGATTTGTGACAGATATTCATGGTTCCCAGACGATGTATCCTACTGACTTTGCTGACTTTTCCTCCAGCGCCAACATGAGGTTGACATTTATGAATTTGAGTGCCATACCCGTTGGATCGATTGCCGTGCAGTTTGGTGGACTCATGTCCCCGCCAAGATGCAGTTTATTAACTTTGATGATGCCTGAACTTCTCACTGACTCAAACTTTTTATTTGTTTGATTTTACGACAAGAAAACAGCAAAACTAATGACATTCAACCTCAGCTGTACTTTGTGTTTAGTGCCGATTAGCAACTGTTAGCATGCTAAGATGCTAAACTAAGATGGTGAACATTACACCTGTTAAACATCAGCACGTTCACAGTCATTGTTAGCATGCTGAGCTTAGCATTTAGCTAAGTACAGCCTCACAGAGCCGCAAAGTCTCATATTAACTAAAAGATTCAAATACTTTTACTTTATTTCCCACTGTTATAGTGTGATCTAATATTCTTACCTCTGACAAAGGCTGAACACTGGACCGTCTGTCTGCCCAGCTGCAGCTGCAGACCTGTCACTGAGCTGCTCGCACCGCACGGTGAACTGTCCAGACTCGGCACGAGTCTAATAATACACACAAGGACACACAAAACAATATCTACAGTGGTTCAAACAAGTAGCTACCTCCCAGAAATAGATTTCCTCATGTCACTCTGTGATGAATGTAATCAGCTTTTTATTAAAATGTCCTTCAAACGTTTGTGCAGCTGAGATTTCATTAACTGACATTTTGAAGACAAACAGTACAGTGCAGTACCTGTTAACTTTGGTGCTGATTTAAAATGTTATGAGAACAAAATGTCACATCCTCTTAAGCCAGTGCCCAGACTCTGATCTAAAGACTGAGATTTTTTTTCTTTTGGCATTTTAATCAGGTCTTGATGTCAGGTTTTTAAGAACCTGCCTTAAGAGCTTAATGACATTATTAAAAAACGCCTTAAAGCTTGTTTTTTATCCTATTCTTTTCATGTTGAATTCTTTAGCTGCTATTCCCATGCTGTTATCTTTAGACTTTTTCTTGGTCTTTTAGTCTTTGTTATCAGTGTTCAGTATTTGCTTTTGATTGATTTGGTTGATCAAAGCACCCTGTAAACTGCTTTACAGGGCTTTGAAAAATTGTAGGTAATATACAGTATGTGTTTGCAGTTCAGAGCAGGGTGTTTCTTACCCCAGCCTCTGACAGCAGGAGGTGGAGATGTGGTTATGTTGGCTGCCGGTGCTGATGGATGCCTTGACTTCCGTCTCGCAGCACTGTGGGGAAGACAGAGGGGGGAGTTTGGGGTGATTTTCCACTTCAGTTTGGCACCGCCGCACGCAAGGAAACAGCCAGTCACAACAGCACATTAACACAACTTGGGGAGCCTTTGAAATCCACTGATCTCTTTTCTTTTGAGCAAATCCATTCAGCTGCCACATGCTTGTGAAACTGCCAAACTGAAAAGTAAAGTTGACTGTTGATCAGCTTTCCTCCAACAAAGCAAATTTCCCATTGGTGCAGTGTTTCCGAGCCAGTCCTTGTTTTTTGGGTCAAATGTTATTGCATGTTTGCAACTTGATCTGTATTCACTATTCCTTTGTTAAATGCTGCAGGCGTTTGGTTCAACAGCCTAACAGTTAATAATCAAGTTATACATAAACCAACAGGGACTTTCTGTGTACCATTACTGATCACATGAGTTGTTTTTTTTATTTATTATTAATTGATCTGTTAAGTTGACTCTATTTCCCCCACAAGATGCTGATTCCTCACTTTGTTGAGTGCACTTTGGTTTTTCAGACTTAATGATCTCAAAAGCATCACTAGAGCATAAAATATTAACCAAGTGAGTCTTATGTGCATTTAACTTATTACTCAACCAAACAACTCCACACTCACATGATTAATTTTAAAAAGTCACTGTATTGCAGAGTTAATGATGATTTTCATCTTTAAAGCCGCTATGAGCAATATGAGCAAATTTGCTTCACATGCTTCAGATGACATGACAGACTCGGGCGGCTGTGACTTAGGAGGTAAAGCTACCTTCACACCAAATGTGTGTGATGTATCTTCATGTTTGACAGTAAAAGACCTTATGGTCCTATTATTAGCTCTACATAGCTTTTTAACATTTTTCAGCTCGTTGTTTTGGTTCTCTGTTAACACTCTTGTAGCGTTGTTTTCTGCCGAAGGAAGTTGCTTTCTTCCCAGCACCAAATAGCAGGCAGACACAGTTGGCGACTAACTGGTGAACGTAGTGGAAGCATTTAGCAGCTAAAGAGCCAGATATTTCCCTCGGGGGGTGGTGGAGACCAAAAACAGAGCTATAAGAGAGTGATTATTGGATTTACATTCATCAGGTGGACACAAACACGACTCCAAATAAATGGTAATGTTGTTCTGTGTCTGCAGGATATGAAAATGGGCCACAGTGTGCTAACAATTTTGTCATATCAGCTTCTTTCCGCTGCCCCAAAGTGGCCATCGAAAAGCAGTTATTGCAGGTTGAAAGTGGTATTTTGACATTAATTTATTCACTTTTTATTTCCAAGAGTTTGATGAGAGTATTCATACCACTCTCATGTCTGTCAGTCAAATATGAAGCTGCACCCAGGAGACAGTTAGCTTAGCTTTGCTTAGCGGATAAACTGGAAGAAGGTGGAAACAGCTAGCCTGGTTCTGTTCAACAATACACCTACCAGCAGCTCTAAAGCTCACGAATTAGCATGTTATATTTTCTTTGTTTAATCCGTACAATCCCTTCTTCTAGTCTTTATGTTAATCTGAATGTTTAACACACAGATATGAGAGTTACATCAAACTCACAACAAAAAAGCAGATTAGCGCATTTTTCAAAATGACTATTCCTTTTTAATCTTTCACGTTTGTTTGTTTTCTTATTTGCATCATTCAAGCCAGATGTATACAGTAGAAATGCTACCAGGCAGCTTGTCCTAATTTCCCCTGACATTTCTCTTCTTCTGCAGTTGCTTTGTTGCCTGCAGGGCGCTTCATGTCACAAAGACACGTTTCACAGGAAGCAGAGGAAAGTCTGTAGTGCAGCAGATCGTAATGGTTTGTGGGAACCTTTTTTATTCAGCATCACCTTACTTACTTGCCTGATGTCATGCAACCTATGCACAAGTAGGAACATGTTTGTGTGGAAAAAATGAATTAATGGTAGAATGAAGAATGCATTCAGGACATATGGTAGCTCTGTATGCATGTGAGATAAGCAGTATGTTGGCACTACTGCCACACAGTTACCTGTGTATGAGACCAGGTATAAATTTGATGTTTTTCCACTACCAAATGCAAATAGATCCCAGCTTTTATTGCTATTTTTATGCAATTTTGCTTTCAGACAATCTGCTGTTCAGGAAACTGTAATGTTCTTGGTAAGTTATATTTAAGGCACAAGGTTAAAGTCCTCACAGGCAGAGCTGTAAAAAAAAAAAATTCTGGACCTTGACAAGCTACAAATGTTAATTAATTATAAGCCAACTAATACTGACTGAGTAAATTTTTGAAAATGCAATCAATTTAAACTCTCAATGGAATCAGGGTCATTTTAGAAGGAAATCTGTATTGACGAAAAGAGTAACACCTGACTCCAAACCACAGAACCAGATTAGCCAAGAACAGGAGACATACTTTCACCCAGCAGCATCGTAGCGTACTGGCAGTGCATTTCACTCCGTGTCCTCCTTGAGATATAGTACAGTATAGTTAAACTTTGTACAGAGCTTCATGGTCCCCAGAGGATGACTCCTACTGACTTTGTTAATCACCTGACATGTCCTCTAGCGCCATCAGCAGGTCAAAATTTAACTTTGTTTTGTGATCAAATGCCTTCAAAAACTAATGACATTGCCATCAACCTCAGTTGTATTCCTAATTAGCAAATATTAGCATGCTAACACGCTAAGCTAAGATTGTGAACACAATAAACATTTTACCTGCCTATCATCAGCATTTTAGCACTGTTGTTGTGAGTATATCTATATATAGATGGATGTGGTGACCACTTTTTAACAATGTAAGCTGACAAAGATTCGGATTGTTCATTTTAATAGATTTGTAGCGTGGAGTCAGTATGCCGGCGTTGCTCTTTTTATTGATCACAGTAGCATTTGAAAACCCTTTTTATCTTTTATGTGAAACAGATGAGCACATTTTTAAATGTTATGGTGAGGCCCCTGTAAAAGTCTATTTTATAACCTCTACTGTGGTTTTTACTGTCCAGCACACATCCTGGTTCCGGAGAACGTGTCTGTATATCTCTCCCCGCACTCCTCGTCATAAATTAAGGCCTTATCCACTTGACCCGCGGATATTTCCCACTTTTTAGAGAAACACGTCCAGTTTCCATGAGCCTTGTTTTGATCCCTCACACTCTGTACAGACTGAGCTGAGCCGCCTTTGTCCTCACAGCCACACTGGCTTATCAGCAGGCCCACAAACCGGCTCTTGTGTCCCGGTTTTGCAGAAATCCCACTCCCTCTCCCTGAAGTTTAAAAATAGCTGCCGAATGAGCAAACCGAGGAACACTTTGCATTTAATAAGTTGATGATAAAACCGAGCAAAGCACAATGAGTAATAGGGGATAACGCTGAATCTACAAGAAAAGTGGACTGATAATTTAAAATACATTCACACGCAAGAAGCTGTGCTACATAGTTTTGACACCACGGGGACTAGCAGTTGTTTGATCACTGTATTGATTTCTTTCAAAGGATAAAGCATTGATCAGGCCTTGGTGTGATACATGGCTGCAATTCTCTCTAATCAGAAAATCACCAAAATGTTAGCTCTTTGGCCCCGGATATAGTTTAAGTATTTAATATTGGCATCTACATATCTAATATTGTTGTACTTGATTAGATTTAATTTGGAATCAATTATCAAAATCACTGGCAATTTTTTTTATCAAATCAACTCTAAAATCTGTATATTGTGTCAGAGCATGTTAAGAAAGTAGTAACTTATCATTAATTGTATTATTATTGTTATTATTATTATTGTGTGAGGGACAGAACCGGCCCTCTGTACCTGTTATGTCAGTTATTCCATAATGGGCGTCTTCAGAACTTCATATCAAACACAGTTTTAACCGACATTGTGTTAAAACATCAAGTATCAAGTATCCTGCTCTGGTGGCTGGATGTGAAAAATCAGCTTGAGGACAGACTGAATCACTCCCCGAGTATTTTGTGTGACCTTTATTCATACATTAGTCATTGGAGTGTTAGATCGGGGACCGCAGGGAGCATCTCCATGTGAAACCAGACACGAATGCCTCATTAATGTGTTTCAGACAAATTGTAAGAAAAGACGGTTAATAAAAAGCATGATCACTGAGTCACTGCTTGCATAATGGTGCAGTTTTCTACATTGTTCTAATAAAGAGGGTTGTTTAAAATGCTACATGGTCTTGCCCCGAAGCACAGATAGACTGATGACTAGTTACGATTTGGTTTGATTTAGTTTTATTTATTTAAGGGGCACTCTACTGATTTTACACATCAAGACTGGTTTACTTGTCACGAAGGCTCCTACTCAGTCAAACAGGCTGTATTCTGTGGTTCTGATGAGGTCACCTGGATTATGTCAGATTGGGTTTGTGGTTTAAGATTTTGGTCAGAAAGAATTTGTGTGTGTTGGCATGTGGAGTTTGCAAGATGTGGGTCTTTACCAGGCAGGGAGGCTCTAACAAAAACACAATTGAGCATTATGGGAAATGTAGGATCTATTGCTTGAACCATACTAGGGACTAAGATCCAATATATCTTTGCTTAAAATTTGACCATGCTTTCTTGAATCTGTTTCTAGTGAGTCTCCCAACTTTATGAAACTATAAATGCTTAAATGACCCTTATCCCTGCTCTTACCCTAAATAAAAAGGATTTTAGCCTTTATTGATAGCTGCTAGTAGAGAATTTACAGGAAATGAACGGTGAGATAAGTGACAGCTTGCTCGTGCACCAGTTCCTTCGCTCGCTTTCTGCGCAACCACTGATGTGTACATATTGCTGTTGTGTTCACGGGAGGTGTTAATGCAGTGTCAAGTGCAGAGTCAAGTGGGCGCAAGTGAGCAGTCATCCTCAAGGGGCTACAAGAGCCAACGTGGGGTACAAGTGGGCAAAACTGGACAGTGCTGCATGGGTTTCAGTGGGCTACTGCACACGTGTATTGTTTTCCCTCTTTTTGTCCTGTGGCCCACACAGTTGGTTCATTTCAAGCCCCTGTGCACTTGTTACCCTCTGTAACCTAAATTTTATCCACTGTGGACCCATTTGGACTTAACCAGGTTGGACTTTGAGTCACCATGACTCCGTTATCTGTTGTTCCGAACAAACCAGACAGCAGAGGGGGCTTTTCAAGCTTTTGATGTGTTGAAAAGGGAGAATAAATGAAGAGTGGGCTTTACGTAATGAGTCATGGGAGCAGAATGATGCTGTCTTTGTATCCTCTCTTCTTTTCAGTTTTTATGCAGTAGTAGAAACCGTCAAAGCATTGAACGTGAGCGAGGAGAGACAGGCAGAGGACATTTTACACGGCGCAGTACCTTGCATTGAACAACCAGAGCTGTGAGGGGGGTCGAGCTCTCCGTGCCCTCGGCCTTCTCAGCTGTCTGTCTGGCTGCAGCTTCGCTACAGTCGTCCTCTTCGTCCGACCGTAGGCTCCTCTCGCTCTCCTCCAGAGACTCCCGCTCCTCTGTGGAGTCGTCGGCTGTGCTCTCGCTCCTCTCCTCTGCGTCGGCGGGTCCGTCCTTGGTGTCGGCCAGCGGGGAGCGAACCCTGTTGCTGGGGTCCCAGACCTCCCCTCGCAGTCGCGTGATGTTTCCCTCCAGCAGGCGCCGCTGGACGATGCTGTGAGGTTGCTAGGGGGAGAGACATAAGAGAAGTGGATGTCACATGGCAGGTTTTGCTAGCAGCAAGTAGAAATAGAAGGTTAGTTCAGCTCAAATGTACAATTTTATATCAAAAATTAGGATCTGTCCAATGAAGGGTTTTGGGAAGGCAGATACTGATGTTTATAGAAGTTCAGTGAGGATGCTTGTGCAATCGTTTCAGTCATTTTTCAAGCAAAAATACCCAAAAGGTTGCTTTTCTTGACCTTACATGATAGTAAATTAAATATCTTTGAGAATTGAACTGTGGGTCGTACTGAGCAAGACATTTGAAGATGTCACCTTGGATTCTAAGAAACTTGGATGGATATTTGTACTTTTTTTCGAACGATTAATCGAAACGTAATCGGTGCATTCATTGATAAATAATCAAGTAATGCAAGTAATCATTAGCTGCAGCCCTACATATATGCTGAACTATACAATTCTTGAACAGTATTCAGCGTTTCTCCCCAATGTTTGAGTCTTTGCAGAGTGAAAAATCTCTTAACCACTTACACCATGGGACAATAAAAGTCACATCAAATCCAGGAACATTAAATAGAGTTGATCAGTGTGAGGTGGCTGTTGTATTGCGAGTAAATTAAATGTATGTCAGAGGAAAGGTGCATGTCCTTTGCATAGTGAAAAGATAAATATTTATAGTATTATCTCAACAAAGTACGTCACAGATACAGTAGCGTGTGACGTGAGATACTGTACATTTAATCTGAATAAATAAATAAAAATCAAGGTATGTAGGTTGTTGTGTTAAAGGAGCATGTCAGTATAATACATTCATAGAAAATTATATTTTGCTCCCACAACAGTAATGATGAAGCTCATTTATGCACATTTTTGCAGGTTATACTGAAGTTCAGCTTAAGTACTTCCATACAGACAAGTGGCAGAATTAACTGCATCATGTACAAGGTGAACTGCACCACTTGACTGCTGTTTTTATTTCAAGCACAATATTGGCTTTATTACACAGAATCAGCACTCCGATATGTTTGTATATATGTCAAATCCTACTTAAAGTGAAGGTCTGGATTCGTGTTTGAATTCTAAGCGCTAAGTTTTCTGTCTAACTGCCAGTTTCTAATGAATGTAGGTACACTTACTGGAGATAGTATATTTAGGCGTTGGACCAAATGGGCCTGTTTACTACACAAACAAGTCACGAGAAGAGGCCAAAGTGTGCGTGTGCTGTGTGAGGTACAATATGTGGTGCAGTTTAGTTGAAAAGCTGTAAGATGCGAGTTTAGATTTCTGCCCATGAATACAAAATCCGTGTATCCATAAATAGCCCGTATAGATCATTCGAATGCATTCACACTGATTGAGCTGGGAAAGAGATGATTTGAGTACATGATTTATTAGCAGTAGATTCTATTACAAATCACTCATTTATACCCTCAAATTAATGATTCTTGCACACGATTGTCACCCCCAAGTACTGTATTTGCATGCTAAGCAGGCTGCTCATTTACTTGGTGCCTATTATTCACATTCAAGCACTGGCCTTGAGAGTAGATACAGCTTTCACACAAGCAAAGAAATTGGCTGTAGATTACGGTCCACAACTTACAGCGTGATTCTTCTCAATTTACAGTGGTTTTGGCATTAGGTTCTGCTCAGCTTTGGGTGCAATTGGAAATTGTCTGAGCGTTACCAAAAATCTTTTCCAGATGAGTCACACAGAAACCGATTTTTAAGCCAAAAGCTATCACAGCAAGTTATGCAGCAAGTACAGGCCATGTTGACTGTGGATGCTGAGGTGGGCGTAGAGATTTAAGCAAGTGTAGCATTAGCCGTGGCATTTCGGAGCCTTTTCTTCCCGTTCCCCCACCACCACCACCACCACCTCCTGCCCCCCCCACACAAAAGTAACACACACAGACAGTTAAATAGCTAACTGTAGCTTCAGTGAAGAAAATTGCTTTCCAAGCTACCTGAAATGAAGGTCACATTATCATGTCATGAAAGCCAATTCAAGGGATGAGTTAACTCTTTCAGGTCATCGCTGTCAGGAGGCGTAAAAAGATTTCTGGTATGTTTTTTATTTTTGCTCCACAAGCCTGGTGGCCATGTTGTTGTTGTTGTTTTTGCTAACGCACACTTTTCTTGTGTCACCTGGAGTCTTTCAACAGACAAAAAATCACTTAAAAAAGACAGCGTTTTGACGAATTGTTCTTTATGGCTACAGAAACACCATTTCAGAATATATTTATACAATGTCACTCTGTAAGTTACAACATGTATGTTACAGATTTGCTGTATAAAGTCAGATGTCCACTGTTTCACAGCAACATGTGGCCAGTGGTTGGCTGTTCTTTCTGGATCATATAAAAAAAGTAAATTATATTTGAGCTCCCTTTTCCTCTCTAATCATATTGCAGTTCGCCAGCACAGAGTCTGGGTACAGACTTTCAGACAGAGCAGGTTATCCAACACCAGCAGAGTCACTGCATTAATAAAACACAAAGCATTTGCTTTCCTTTCAAGGTCTTCTGAACGGTAAAATCGCCAGCATCTTTAAATTATGTTCAGATGAACCAACACGTAGCATGAAATAATTTTATCCATAAATATATGTGAATAAAATCACCCTTTTATAACTATAGAGGGGCACATATCAATATACTCTTTTCCATCTGCAACCACATTTAAACAGCTGAAAAAAGCCTTTTTTTGTTGCATCTGGACTATTGCCTTTACAACATGATCCAGAGATGCAAAAATGCATCGGCATAAGCTTCAAGTGGTCAAGAATAGAGCAGAGCATCTGGTCCTTTACTGTTTATTTAGATGGGAGGTTGAGTCAGTCTGTGCTACCTAAAGGTAGAGGAGAGGCTGGTTTGTAGTCTAGTGTTCTTCTAAAGCACCAAAATGATCTTTCCTCAGGATAATATTTGTTAGGTTATAAGCACTACAACTAGATGAGGAGCAATGAATAAGATGGCTGTTATGCAACCCAGATTTAAAGCTTTAAAGTGGCTATAATCATTATTTCATATTAACAGCTTGTAAGTATGTAAAAGGCGCTCGAGGCGAACACACAGAGAATCATTTTATTCAGTTCCCTTCAGCTCTACAGCTGGTTTTACAGCCCGGTTTTGGTTCGCTCTCACCGCTCATCAGCATCATTTCCAGTTGTTTTCAGTGGATGAACCGCCAAGAACAGCATCTGTACACCTCCTACCCAGCAGCACCAAATGGCGACTTCATGATGCTAATGTTGTTTTGCTTTCAAGAGATCGCCAAAGTCAGCATGATTCGTGTTTGGGCTCCTCTGTGTGGGATCACCTTTCCAGCCAACGTTGGCGTCTGTAGAGCCATAAAGTCACATTTTAAGTATCTTGGATGAGCGCCAATCTCACAAAGGACATCCCCATCTGGCCACCTATTCTCACTTGCATTGTTTTTGTACAGAGCCTTGTATTTCTACACCATGTTGCCTCCCTCCACCTCCACCTCCGTCAGGCCTGCGGTCACTACACTTTTACAGAAAGTGGTTTGTGTGTCCACTTCACAATGTTCCCATTAGAGAAGAAAAACCCTCTGAAGCGTCGCTGTTGATCCCACTTTTGTCGTCAAGCGGCGACACTGTTTCTCACAGTGTTGACAGCTCTTCCTGGGTCATGCTGATCAATTATCATTATTTGATGCGCTTCTCTCATTAGCATGCGCACAGCAATGCTAGATTCTGCTGTTAAAGTATTCCTGACGCGAATTCCAATGAAGGCAAGGACGATTTTGCGGACTGGGAAGGAGATTGGGAAATATGGAAAGAGAAAAATAAACAAGAAATGTCCCAAGAGACCAATGGCTTTTTAACCTTAACATGGCTGTAATACTGTCATCTCATGCCTGGTCATGTCCAAGCGTCCGTGGCCTCGCTCTGTGCGATCTGTCATTATGTTTCAGTGCCACTTTGGTGTCAGACACCCATCTGTGGACCTGCAGCTCAATCCAACACCTCAACAGACCACAGAGGAGTCATTTCTGGCTGCCTGTTTAAACAAAATCAAATACTGTAAAAATAATATTGGGTTTCTGTAGTAGATTTCTTGCTATTTATAGGCCTCTCTCCGTCAATCCTCTAGGCTTCCTGCCCAAAACGACTAATAATCACCACCCGTGTCACTGAGTTCGATTTAGCCCATTCGTTCCTCTCTGAGCTCCAGCTGTGGCTGCAGCAGCTAGCTGGTAATAAACAGGCTGATGGTGACCTCTCCTCTCTTCTCCTCTCTTCTCTTCTCTCTTCTCTTCTCCTCTCTTCTCTCCTCTCCTCTCTTCTCTCCTCTCCTCTCCTCTCCTCTCCTCTCCTCTCCTCTCCTCTCCTCTCCTCTCCTCTCTTCTC